>JAHLJT010000039.1:0-22310 GCA_031308135.1 Acheta domesticus
TGTGAACTTTATATGAAACCTCAAAATACCCATCAACATTCTTTAAAAAAAAGGCAGGTACATTTTTTCTCTTAAATTTGTTTTCGTCTTAAGCCGCGGACTACGTGTTATCGCTTCGATGGGGCGGTTGCAGCCGCGGCAGCGGCCTCCACTCTTCTCCTTCTTCTTGGTAGCCGGAGGCAGCTATCGCGCTCCTTAACGCCCAACTCGCACCCAAGTTCAACACGGCTGCCCGAGTCTCGCCCGTTTTTGTTTGCGAGATTCGATTAGCGTTTAATTCCGCTGGAGGCGCCACCAAAGTTTGTGGCGTTGCACGGACGTGGAGAGCGCAGGTCAAGAGGTCGCCGCCCCCAGCTCGGAAATAACCATTTCAAAACCTAATTTATCTCAATGATTTTGTTTATTGAGTTTGATTCCCTTTTGCAACTTTACTGTGACAAGGAAAACATGTGTATTTCAAATGATATCTCCAAATTGAAGTCGATATTTTTAACTCATTGTAATATTGACAAGACGTTAATACAGCTGATGTGTTGATTAACAATTTCAGTTTGAATGTTTCAGATTAGTGGTGCAGCTTTACCAGGCTATGCAAGTTCGTGGGCATTATTGTGCATGGAATATGCTAATGTGAGCTCGTTCTAATCACACGAATAATTGAAACTACCCTTTTTTCTCATTAACTAAGGATATAAATTAGTTGGACTTCTATTCACGAGTATCACAAAAGTGTGACAAAGATATTTTTTTTATAATTTTTATTCTATTCGATGAGATACTCTAAAATGCCACAAATGCATCTACTGGCGCTAAACAATTATCTCTGCGTGAAGATGGTTCTAGAATATATTTCAACGATTATTTTCAGTCTCGTAATTACATCCGTGGTAGGTTTTTATATCAAACAGTATGGTAATTGCCAATCACGTACTATACATACACACTAGATACATCTGTAAGGTTGTATCTAGTGTTTATTGACCTGGACATGATAATGCTGTCGGAAAACCTACTGCGCGTTCGTAGTTTGCATTTTTCATCTCCCTTTTTTCATTGATACAATGTTACAAAGAAAAAGTAAACAATAGTACATTGAAAAAAATACATAAACTACATAAAATACTCAGTGATCAACGGTCGCCAATTTAAACTGGTTTGGTTTTAAGTCAAACATCTGTGTGTTTTATATTGCAATATTGGTTGTACGTTCTCCCTATGAGATTTTTTTACGTTTAAATACAAAGTAGCATCTCATTATTAATATTCTTATCTCTACATCTTACATATTATCTTAAAGATGACAAGCTTAGGATATCTCACAATCCCTACAGCAGTTGTCTCAAGGTATTCTACTAGTAGCAATGGCACGGCCTGTGGCACCGTAGCATGCCACGAGCTTCTCTGCGCAACTAGCGGCGGGAAAGGGAACTGTTTGTAACCCCGCCGTTTCACAATAGAGATGGCGTTTTTCTTTGGTGAGGGGGGCCTTAACTGCGTGGAGGGGCGATTTCGTTCGTGGCACTCGTGCTACGGACTCCCGCTCGTGGCATTGGCCTTGACAACACTGCCTTACAGTCTTCGAAACCTTCCGATATGTGCCCTCTAATTTTTCCGAAGAGAAACTAGAAATCGAGCGCGCGCATAAGGTGAGAAAGAGGCTGGCGCCCCGCCGCCCACGCGTCGCATATTTCGGCCTGCAGGTCGCCGCAGTGGCAGAGGCGCCGAACGTGAGCGCGTCCGCAGTCCATTACCTGCGGCGCCGGGGACTCCTGTGAGGGAGAGGTCGAGTCTGGTGGTGAAGGGAGGGAGGGGGAGAGTTCGGAGAAGGGGAGAGCGACGGAGGTGATGAGCGGGACCCAGGCAGCCTCGGAGGGGCCTGGGTGTCAGAGCGGACGGCGGCGGAGAGAGGCTGCGCTGGGTGGCGAAAGGGTTGGGCGAGGTGTGGCTGGCGGTGGAATGGTGACTACGGTGACATGGGCAGGGCTGACAACAGTATCGACGGCGTAGGGGGCAGAAGCAGTGTCTTTTACGGCGTAGTTGGCAACGATGGCGGGGGTTGGCAATGGTGGTTGGGATTGGGTTGCGACAGTGGAGGCGGGGCAGGGACGAGACAATCTGGTTGGCGCCGGGGTTGGGCGGGAAGTTCAGCGGAGGCAAGGGGTGGCCGGGGCAATGGTGTGACAGTGGCGAAGGCGGTGAGGCAGAGGCATGGTCGCTGGGGGAGGAGGGAGGAGGTGCGGCTGAAGCCCGGAGAGTTGCGGCGGATGGAGCGTCGGCGCAGAGGGGCGGCTCCCGCCGACACGTGCGCCCTCTCGCTCCCTCCCGTGGGCCTCCGGCGCGCAGCCCGCGGAGAAGCAACGGTTGCAGCACGTCACTCGATTGCTCAGAGGTTGGTCTGGTAGGGATGTTTTCTGGAGAGATGGCGTTTGTGCTGTTCAGATTATGATATGATTGAAAAATTGTTTTGGAGAATGATGAATTATGTCACCATTGTTTCATTAAAACTAGTTAGTGATTTACAATTGAATGGTTTCAGAAATAACGCAAGTTAGGAAACTAACCTGAAAAATAACCTCCAAATGCGGGTATTCGTCACAATCGCTATGTCGATTGTTTTGAAGCTCCAACATCAACATCCAACATTATTAAATATTGGTTAGTGTGTAATATCGTTAGTGTTAGTGTGTATACTATGTTAGATGTGCCTCAAACGATTCATAGTAATTCAGAGAAATTGAAGGCACTAAATTGAACTTTAAATTACGAATTCAAATTGAACTTTTAAATGTTATGTTAGAAACTGATTTAGTGAAAGTTGTTAATGATTTAATTATATGGCTATATTTGCTAATTTATGATTAATGTATGACTTTCTTAATGAATGATATTTCTGCTACATACCTAAAAAGAAACCAAATGAAATTCAACTTAATGTATTATGATTTACTTTAATTAAATTTTCTTTTTCATTAGATACTCATTATTATAATTTCATTTAACATTCCTGAATTTCACAATGACATTTTTTGTGACACAACACACTTAACACATTGACATGAATTTCAACAAGAGAAAACTTATTACGGGCAGTGAATGGCATGATGTTACGATTAAAAAGGCGTTTAAAAATCCACATTAACTCAAAAGGCGTCACAGTAGGTTTCTTAAAGAATACTTTATTGCCTTCAATTTAAAACGAAAAGTAAAAAGATCGGGCCATGGGTCAGAAATAATGGTGTCAATGTGATGTTATTCCGCCATTTTTAATTACGGTTCAAGATAAACTCTAAAACAATATTTGGTGAAATTCTTCCATTTCTTCCACACTTTCTTTAAGGTGTCGTAATTAAGAATCCAAAACGAATCTCCGCCCGAAAAGTTTAGCTTACTCGGACATTATATTCTTTGCACATTGTACGGGTGGCGTGCTCTATCAGGACTAACGCCTGGAAATGGTGTATTGACGCAACCAAATTGTATAATACACGAATGTGTTGCGGGTTGCCTATACAGCAGTCGGGGGCTTAGAACCATTGCGTATCGTACCTGAATGTCTTTCACTACGGAAATAGCATCAATCTATTTTTATTGCACAATTAGCTTGAAAAACACAAGAAATTAAATGAATTAAACACATTAGTATTTATTTAATTTATTTAATGTAGTGGTGTGTTTCTTTTTATGAAGTGATGTATTTTGCAGTGATGTGGTGTGAATGTTATAAAATGACAAGTTAATATTGTTTCATCTTTTAAAAGCGAACTGACACTACGTAGAATTTCTCCTTTCTCCTTACCACTTATGGAGTAGAGAGAAAGTTATGTAATGCTGCGGAAAAACTGGCGAATTTACTTAAGAAAATCTATTACAGGGCGCTGGTAACGGAAAAGTGGATAAATCCCGTTTCTAAATTAAGAAAAAAATTTCGAACATGTGATGTAGCCAGAATCCATATTTTGAGCCTTTGAGACCGAAAAATTGATTGGCGGCAAAACGTCTGTCCGTCCAGGTGTCCGTCTGATTGTGAACAATGCAAGCCGCTAAACCGTTCAGCTGATTTTCTCTAACTCTGACATTTCCCAATCGATCTGATTGATGTCGCGGCCCTTGAATTTGATATTTTAATTGTAAGGGATATTTTAAATGAAGCCCTTGAGGCATTTTTCAAATTTTCAAAAAAAATGGATCCACAGTTATTTCTTAAAGTTTGTTGCTGGACAGTGTGAAGGACACTTAAGAGAATGGTGGGTTTCATGTTTATAAAGAATCCTGACATTTTGAAAATTGCAAAAATTCAAAATTGTTTTGGCACCTTCCTACAAATAAGATATTAAAATAAAGGATTTTCTCTCAATGAAATCTTTTCTCAACGACAGATTTTTAAATAGGGTCATTTACAATTTTTCGAAAATTCGAGTATTATTCGCCTAAGTTTGCATGAGATAAGCAATTTTTAATTTTGTTTGATTAATTTATTTCTCAAAAACGGCTCGATCGTTTTAAATAAATTTTGTTTTTGTGTGTTTGGTTGTTTGATGTGCGAAATTAAATATTCTATCTGCAAAGAGTAATATTGCAGTCATCTGAATGGCAATATCTCAAATTACAAACATATTTTTTAGGTAATTATTCAAACAATTATGATTACTATGGAATTCGTCGCCTCCAATACAATGCATTTTAATTAGATATTTACACCAAACCACATGGCCTTAACAATTTGAAACCTAGTAATGAAAATTTCCTATGTCAAAAAACTATTATCATACGAGAGGAAACTCGGATTCATTTATTCTCTGTTTGAATTAATATGTAGGGAATTTACATGCTTTCAGTGGAAATTTATCAGAATTCAATGATTTTCAAAGTCACAATGTAATAAATCTTCTACAATTTAGGTTTAAAACAACAAACTATTAATGCTATTTAGGTAATAATCGCATGTTTCAGGGAATACTTCTCCATTATCAGTAGTTGCACCGATTAAGCAAATTATTCTGAAAATTTCCAGATGTATTATTTAAATACGTATCAATCGGTTCACTGGTACAACTTTAGGTTTATTATTAAAATACCCTTAATATTAAAATAAACATATAGTATATTTTCACAAATATTAATATTCACACAACAAACTTAATACTTATAAATCGTAAAATATTAAACATCAAAACAAACTTGCTTTAGCAATTATTTAACAGTATTCTTTGCTACACACTCTCCCTGAATTTAATGAAAATAATTACACAAAAAAATCCTAATGCATGAACTTCGTCGCTCACACGCACCCTTTTTGAACAAACCAAAATCTGCAAGTCTTCCCACAAAGGGACATTATCCCTAACCACGCGTTCCAATTCATTCACTTGCACGAATTCCCGAGCCGCGCGGGCCGGTGTCGCGTTTGTTTGTATGAAACCAAATCCGAGAAAAGGCCTTCGCTTTCCGGGAAAGCCACGTGCGTCGCGCAGCGCGCCAATCGGTTTCCGGAGCGCAGCGGAGCAGCGGCGAGCGCCCACCAACGCCCACGCGCACCGCGGTAATCGGATCCCGCACCGCGGCCCCGCCCCCACCGCCCTCCGACGCTCCCCGCCGCCTGGAGGGCAGTGCCACCGGCCCCTGCGCGCCGCATTCCATTCCTCCTGCCCGCACCTCGCGCCCGCACGGCGCTCCGCCCTCCGCGCACCACACCGGGGGAGATACCTCAGGGCGTCAACTGAAGTTACTGCAGTGTCTCTGATCGGGAGATCCTAGGTTCGAGTTTCGACGATAGAAGGATTTTCGACAACTAGCTTTTCAGCTAGGTCGAATTCAGTTGCTGTCTGGTGGAGAATTCTAGCGGCCGGCTGCTCTGGTCGGTAGTTTTCGGAGTGGTTTCTGATCAACATCAAGCGAATGGCAGAGCAGTACCCTAACAAACGGGCCACGGACCCGCACGAGCTATCCTTCCTCTCCTTACCATATCCTCACCCCTTACACACACTTACACTAATATGTATTACACTACCACACATGCTGGGAGACCGGTCGGGGACTTAGAGCTTGTCCTGGCTGGGGCGGCGCTCCGCTGGTGGGAGATACCTGGTTGGGGAAAACCCCGCTAACCAACGGTAAGTCACCGCCGGTTTCTCATCATTCAGCGGGGAAGACCATCGCCACATCCCGAGCAAATACATACAATACACTTACGGGAATAATGACCCTAGTCGTTGTCGTGCACGAATCTCACTCCGGAATCATTCAATCAATCCTCCTGCCCGCACCTCACACTTGCCTGGCGCACCACCTTCCGCGCACCGCAGTACTTTCCCTCCCGTCACGTACTCAGCAAGCCTTTTCGATTCCTGTCGAGACCCGAGTCGCACCTCGCCGCGGGACTCACCCCACTCCTCGTCTCCCGCACTTAAACGCGCTTTACACTATTATACTTCGTTTTTTCTTTCTTGGCGCTTGGGGATGTTTCATCAAAATGGAATATCTTATGGTATTTCGCATCGTTGTCGGTTGGGCAGCTAGGATCGTCCGCACTGTTCGATACAGTCGCGATCATGCGAATCCTAGCGGCACAACCGAGAACGACGCGAAATACGGAGAGATTTTCCATTTTGATGACACCCCCCACGCGGGAAGAAAGAAAACCCGAAGTATACACCCATGTCGGGGGGCCATTTGGAGCTAGAGCTTGTCCGGGCGGTGCCACGCTGGTGGAATATACCGGGTTGTAGGAAAACCCTGCAAACCGGCGTGGAGGTCGGCCGAGGATCCTACTAACCTGCGGGGGAAGCTCGCCGCCATCTCTCGCAATAAAAGATGTCCTACACTCTTTAGCATTTGAACCGCCCAGAAACATGAATCAAACCAATCAATCAATCCACGCCTCTCACATCTAACACCCACCCCATGATCTGCACCCGACTTCGACCCTCGCCCCGTTCCTCGTTCTCCAATATGCTTCACGCTCCATTCCGCACCCCGTGACTAATCCCGTTCGGCCTCAACACCCGTCAAGCTCCCCTCACAGCGTTCCACTTCGCTTCTCGTTCCCTGCATCTCACGCCCGGCCCTTGATCAGCACCCGAATTTGCACCGCCCGCCTCCCCGTTCCCTGATCCCAACACCACGCTCTCCACATTCCCTACCGTCCCGCCTTCCTCTCCTAGACCTATCTCGGCCGGCCACGCTCCCTAATCCGCGGTCCATCCCGTTTCGCTCGGACATTCGGCCGCTCTGCCGTGTTCCCCTCTTTGCTTAACACTTCTTTTCCTTCCAACTTCACGCCCGTCTCACATAGTGCACCATGCTCTTAGCCCCTGTAACACTTCAGTTCAATTCTTGTAGTTCATAGTACTAATAATATCATGTAGATTGTTTCAAATTCTTTATTCCAATGTACTTGAATTCATTGGCTTTTAAAGATCTATTAATTACTCTGTTCTGTATTTTGCATTTTACAATATTCTTAACGAATCGCTGACTTTCAACAAATTTTCCGACTCTCGTCATCACTAACATCAACGTTACTAACGTAATAAACATATGAGAAACAAAATTTGTTAATTGTGACAACAATTAACAACAACGACAATAAACATGTAAAGAACAATATTCGTTAATATGTATACGAAACGTTAATATACATGTGAGGTAACGTGTAATTGTGTACGTTTACCTCACATGTTCTTCTAGATTCCCGGACTTCACCCCGCCTCATCCCTTGAACCATAGATTTGCCCCACACCTCGATTCTCGCTGTCCATACTCCTTCCAGCCCTCCCGAGCTCTGCAAGATCCGGTTCGCCTTGCTGTGTCACAAACTCAGCGACCCGTTCCGTCTGTACCGTTCCGTTCCCCCACGCCGAATTGCACTTTGTTCCTCGTGTCCGCAGCACGTCTCCCGTCCGCCTTACGCATTTCTTGCCTCATCCCACCCCACGACCTCATTAGACTTGCTGCGCTCCACGGTACGTGCCCCGACAACCTACGCCAATGTTTCATTTCCTCTTCCCCACATTTCAATGATTGATTGATGATTCCGGGTGCGTCAACTGCTAAGGTAATTAGTCCTGTAAATGTAGTACGTGTTCCTCCACGTTTCTCCTGAGGTGACAGCGATCATCCCCCGCTGGATGGTTAGAATAGGCGCCGATCTACCGTCAGCCAGCTGGGTTTTCACCCGAGCAGGTATCTCCCACCAGAGGGTCACCGCCTCTGCCAGAACAAGCGTTAAGACCCCTACCGGCCATCCGGCATATGTGGTTGTGTAGTCCATGCAAGTGTAGGTAAGTAAGGGGTGAGGATAGGGCAAGGTAGAGGAAGGAAATATCATGCACGATCTGTGGCCCGTTTGTTAGGGTACTACTCCGGCATTAGCCTGTTATTGATCGGAAAAACCACAGAAAACTACTGGTCAGAGCAGCCAACCTCTAGAATTTCCCTCCTGAACTCGACCTAGCTAGTGTAGCTAGTGTTGAAAATCCTGACACCGCTGGAACTCGAACATACTACCTCTCGGTCAGAGACACTGCAGCGACATCAGTTGATGCCCTAAGCCACCTCCCCCAGGAGAACATCCTCACGTCAAATTGCGATTTACTTCCCAGCTTACTCCTGCTGCTTGTTCCAGCTTCTCGCACGCCTTTAGCCCCAGATAATGCGTCGTAGCATCCTCACTCCTTTCTCGCATCTCTCTTCATCTTGGTAATATCTCTGACACCGACCGGCCCCTTGTTTCCTGTTACGCTCTCTGTCGTTTTGCTCATCTCACCGTATTACATCCCGCTGCATGCACCTGGAACTGAGCTAGTGTAAATGCATCGTACTTCCAACTCCCCATACTGTATGCAGTAGACCATCTCTCTTTCTCATGAACACATCACGCTCCGCACTTAGGTCTTCATTCCCCATCCCGCCTGTCATCCAAATGAAGCCACTCCGTTCTAGTAGTGTATCATTCCGCCACTTCCTACATGCCTCTACCTGTTCTACGGTTTAATGCAGGATGTTGTTATGATTGCGGTGTGCTCCTTAACTCTGAAATTCCAACATGAATATAGGTAAGAAAACCGTCACACAAAATCTATCGTTCAGTACTTCGCGATTTATTGTAAGCAAAAGAATTTTCGTCTGCTATTACAATCATTATGTTCGTTTTCCTACAATCCCATACGTTTTGGAATTCATTATGATTCCTGTTAATTAATGTCTTCAAACACATTGTTTAAGAATAATCAAAAAGATTCCGAGACTTTTTTGATGATGAAGGATGCCGAACCGAGCACATTGAATTCTAAAAAGAATCATTCATTTTTGTTAACTTAATTGTTCATGCGCAAATCAAGTTGATTTTTTTCCATCGTATTACAGCGTTTCAATTCAAATATATATTTTTAACATACATGAAAATAACAAATATCATTTCACCGTAACGTCATATACAATTGAATTAGTAAGGAAAAAATGCTGACTCAAGAGAATAAACTATAGTGCACTATTTTTCCAATTCTATATTTTTTGAATTTCAGCTTACATGAAATTTACGACAACCCCAACTAGCAAGATAGTAAGGTCAAATTCAGTCACTGTCTAGAGACCAATTTTTTTTGGCACCTTGCTGGTATAATGGTATTTTCCGTGGTTTTCAAGCAGAACTCATAAATGGGCCACTGACCTCGTGCTATCCTTCCTCTCACACACTCGTCCCACTCCTTTTGTCTTGTACACGTACACACACACACACACACACCACACACACACACACACACACACACACACACACACACTTATATGCACTACACCACCAAATATGTGAGGGAGACCAGTCGGGAGCAGGCTGTCCCAGATGGGGCAGTAGCCTGTCGACACATATACCAATATGTAGATCGAATCTCACTTTCCAGAGTAGGAACACCGCCACTTCCAGAGATATAATATCCATTACATTTACAGGGTTAGCATTTACAGGTACCATAGCGGTGAAGATTTCGGAAACACAAAATAATCAAATATTACTGTTCTTTATTACACGGGTAATTTCGAAAACTCGAAACCGTTGGTGCACTTTTATTTGACACGTCCGCTTGGTAATTGTCGCGTCGGAAGCGCCCACCCTGCGGCGCGGTTGCGGTCGCGCGCCGCGGTCACGAGGAGGGGGCGGGCGCCGCGCCGCGCCGCGTCAGATTGACTCGCATCGCCTCCGCGCGTCGCGCCGCGCTGCCGCGAGTGGAGTCCCTAGATTCAGAGAGTAGTGCAACCGACACCATTGAATATCCTCTCACCCAATACTCCCGCCAGGCAACATTCAGAAGCTGAAGAAAAATTATAGCAATTGGTGGCGTTAGGAAGATTTTTAAGATTATCAGTATTGATTTGAGATAGATTCGTGAGAGTCTATCTCAAATTCGATTTGAGATAGGTTCTCAACACACAGAATACCACACAGTTCCAATTCTCCTGGCAACTGGATATAAAATAGCGCGCTCGATGGAACAATGGAATGCGCTACTCTCTGTATCTAAGGACTCTAGTTGCGAGTGCAGTCGGGCGCCCTCGCACGGCGGCGGCGCCGAACGCTCGCGCCAGCGATTAACGCGCTCCTTGTGCATTTATGGCACGGAACATCTTTCCGCTCTCATTGACCGTAAAATTGGTAATTTTAATTCTCTTGGGTGACTAATATGAAGCTTTTCAAAGATGAATGCATTTGTAAAATAATTACGAATAAGTTTCAAATGCATTATAATAAAATTAACCCCAAGAATATATTTAATTCGTTGTAACTAATTCGTCAATTTTTTTAATATTTAATTATTCATTGTATATAACTGTTATTCATTAGTTTTCGGTGATGTGGTCGCCGGTTTGATTTACAGTTGTGGTAAAATAGTGTTGTAGCTTTCTTTTAAATCGCATCAGTTTCTGCAACTGCGTGACGAAGAAAAGTTCAGGCAGGCGATCATGCTAGTTACGATAAAGGGAATACGTCATGTTTGCCACATGTTGCTCTTATCCAGTCGTAAGAATTGAACGGGCCCCAGACATGGGGGACACCTTTAGCTGACCGGCAAAATTGTACTATCGACCCAAAAATTCGAAATGCATACATGCATACTCATGTTAGTTTAATTATTGCCACAAAATTGAAGCTATTCGTGCAAAATAAATTTTCGTGTGATATTTGTAGCTGCTTGCTTGAAATAAGTTCATGGATATTTTATTAAAATATTAATAAAATATAAATGTACAGATTTTTTCTCGGAACTTCAATTTTTTTGCGAACCACTGAATGGCGTTCGCTGATTTGTAGGATGTGTTATGGGGCCACGTTGATTTTAAATTCGTTAATTATGTCGTACCAAAGCAACAGTTGAAATAATAAAATTTTTGTTCTTGAATTGATTGTATTAATATTTGTTTACTCTTTTTATGGTTCGAATAAAGGTAAAAACATGTTTCATTTCATAAGATATATTTGCCATGCCCTAGATATGTTTGCTATCGTAGCAGAAGGGCAAAATGGAATAGAAACTGTGTCATAAGATTTATCACTTATAACAAGTTAATGTAATATAGAGCTGATATGTAGTATAATTTTCTTTCCTAACATCAACAAATGCAATTAAATTAAATAGAAACGGTCCATTCATTGTAGAATAATATAAGATGTTTCAGTGGTAGTCATGAGCTTTATTTTATTGAGTTTTTTTACAAATTTCGAATTGTCGATAGATATTGAAGTATTATGTACTCAATCATGTTGATCAACATTTCAACATCGATAAGAAAATAACTTTTTATTTCGACAATTTCAGAAGCGTCCAATATCGTAAAGGCTATATAAATGCGCATTAAAAAATATCTTTTAACTTGCATGAAAATCCGAAATTAGATGACCGATTTACAACAAAAGTTGTATGCAATACTAAAGGATTATGTTAAAGCAGAAATATAAGATCGAAGATAAGATAAAGCATCGGGACGACAGCTCGACAGTTTGGAGTAATTATACAAGTTCAGTATATTCCACCGAGATGTTAGAAATTGATTTGTGTCGGAAGCATGGAAGGAGATAGGAGAGCAGAACTCGGTCGCCGACTATCTGGAATTTGAATTAGAGGGACACCCGGAATACGAGAAGCGAATTAATCCCACATCCGCAGCACTCAGTAAATAATTAGCCTTACGACCCGTTAAATAGGCAGCGTAAGTTCGGTAGCTTTACATCGAATTTGAAAGTCAAGCGACGAGCGCGAAAGAGCCTCTCTAAAGCCCCGTCGATTCCAGCGGCGGGGAGGGCGGGGAGGGTGGGGACGGGGGCGGAGAGGGTGGGGACGGGGGGCGGAGAGGGTGGGGACGGGGACGGAGGCGGGGACGGGCACGGCGTCTGCGTCAGCGGAGGGGGTTGTGGGAGAGGAAGGGTGATTGTGGGGGCGGTTCGGTTGCAGTGGCTGTGAGGATAGTGAGGGAGTTAGTGATGAGGGGGCGGGACGGGTGGTTGCCGCCATCGTAAACAACCGGAGCGACCGGCTGTCGCAGAGGCTCCCGTGGAATGCGGCGACGGTGGCGGAGGCAGAATCGCCGGCGAAAGCTTGAAGATGAGATGCAGTCACCTGAAACGTGGCGGGAAGGCATAAATAGACTACGTCAGCTGTGGTGGGATAACGAAAGGAGCAGAGGAAATGGGGAATAAGTTGGAAACCCCGAATAATGCACTAACATAGCATAACATAGTGCAGTTTAAAATGAATATAGTACATCAAATAATTTTTATTGTAGCCTGTAAGAGCATCAATATCCCGTTAAGGTCCAAGGCCTCCAGCTCCACGCGGGGTGCTTATCTTCTACTAACTTAAACCGACCAACCAAAAACAAACAAACAAACAAACAACAAAAATAGCAAATATTTAATAGGTAATGGCTTATTCCTTGATGATTTGTTGTCGTACGACAGCATTCCCGGAAGTAATATTTCTCGTATCGAGTTATTTGCGGGGAAAAGCCTATAGGTAATCGTTCCGACCTCTTATTTTCGACTCAAGCTTTCTTTGAACCCTACCCTTGGTGCAGGTCTAGGGCATTTTTTTTCGAACACGCGCGCACCGGGTGAGGTGGCTTGGCTCAGGGCATCAATTAATGTCACTGCAGTGCCTCTGACCGGTAGGTCCTAGGTGTTAGGTCAGACTGTTGCAGGATTTACAACACTAGCTAGAGAGCTAGATCAAATTCAGTCGCTGTCTGGAGGAGAACTCTTGCGGCCGGTTGATGTTTTTCGTGGTTTCTCCTTTCAATACCAGGCGGATGCCGGAGCAGTACCCTAACAAACAGGCCACGGACACGGGCGATCTTTCCTTCCTCTTCCTTGTTCTATCTTCACCCCTTACTTACATGCACTTACACTTACATACACTACACTACCACACATGCCAAGAGACCGGTCGGGAGCTTGTCCAAGCTAGGGTGGTGTCCCGCAGGTTGATAGCTGGTTGGAAAACATCGTTAGCCTGACGGTAGGTCGGGTCCGGATCTCACCATCCTGCAGGGATCACCGACGGGAGATAACCGCCACCTCCCATGATAAAACATTCATTGCACTTACGGGACTAATTACCTTAGCAGTTGACGCGTCAGGAATCAGTAATAAACCAATCAAACACGTGCGCTCTGTGAGAGATGACAGTGAGGCACTGAGTACGAGAATTCAATGGGCGCTCTCGTAAAGGGAACATGCAGAAAATACGTGTTGTTGGCATTGGCATAAAAAATTATTCAAATTTGGCGCCGTGGCGGGAGATTGGTTTTTAATAACAATCTTTGGCCTTAATTACCAGCTCAGAATTTGTATTTTAAACGTACCGCGTCGGACTTGTAAAAATTCCCTCTAAAATCACATGCTGGCTGCAAAGGGAGCGGGTATAACTTCCTCGCTTTTGGATGTCTTGCATTGGATTTGGCGGGCCTACTTGTTAGTACATCTCCCTTTGCCAGGTGGCAGCTCCGACTGTGCCCTCGCCGCAAAACACTTGTGTACACAAGAGATTTATTAGACACACTAGATTTCCGTTTTTAACTTATGACAGCATTGTCGCCAAATTCAAACGATGAAACAGGAACTTCACAGCAGTTGCTTTCGCACAGGGAACAAGTTTCAGTGAGCGTGCATTATCGTTCCATGAGAAACAGGTTAAGCTCTCAAAGTTGATACTAGTGTCGTCTTGCTTCACTGCCCACCAAGGAATAAACTCCTTTTGCGCGCGAAGCGAGCAACAAGCATTTAGTGAAACTTGTTGCAGAAAATTAACAAAAGGGAGGTTGCTTTTCCGTGAGAACCAGGTAAAAAGATGAACTATTTATTCAATACTTGCTTATTTCTTCATATTATCTTTTAATAAGAGGGGTACATTGTGTCTTTTCAGAGATTGAGTGAGCGAGCGAGCGAGCGAGCGAGAGTTTTCCAGAATGTTCGTTTCACCGTAACCCAATTCATAGCTCTCCCAACCTGAAGCTACATTCCCTTAACACGTGTATTTGCGTTTTCAGTTAAAATAAAATTTGTGTCATTGTCTTTGGGATTTGTATGAATTCCTATGAATCTAACGAAAACATAAATACCTCTCAAAAGGCCATAAGTGGGAAAAGTTTCTTTGAATGCCTGAAGTTCAAAGATTACTTTGGAAAATTAGAAATATAATTATATAATTAAATTGGAAATAAGTAATATAAATAGTTCTATAATTTTTACAACTTCCACAAATTATTAAAAAATATTTTATTAGAATTTTAATTACCCTCTGATTATACCATAGAGGTGTATTTATTTTTATATTAAAATTACAACATTAAAAAAGAAAACCAGTGTATTTTAATTTGTTTTTCGTCTTCAGAAGCAATTAAATAAGAATTAGAATTAATCGATAATTGTCTAATGAACGAAATGAACGACGCATCATATATGTGAAAGTACATTAAACAATATTTTTATTGTAAAGATTAACAAGAATATACTTTTATCCAAACATATTCTATGCATAATGAACTACGACATGTCACTATTTTCTTCATGTAATCTTTTAAGACAGTTACAACAACAACTTTGTGTAATGTCAACAGATATACAGAACACAATAATATGGTGAAAATAAGGAAATAAATAAACCTCCTTGCCACACATCTTTCAAGATCCTTTCTAAAACGAAGCAAAAATAAGGGCGGTGTTTTGCAAAGCGAGGATAAGAATATGGCGCAAGCAGAGGAAAGCGAAACAAAAAAAGAGATTAAAGCGGCAACTCGAGGCTCGACAGTTACAGAGAAGTCTGCAGCGAGCGGGGAAGTAGAAACAGACAGCATTATTCCCCAAACAGTAAATGGGTCGGACTCGGGGAATGAGGTTGTGGCGGCACCGGGCAGACAGCAGAGCAGCGGAGCGAAGGTAGCGGCTCTCGGAGGGTGTGAGGGCGGCGGCAGTGACAGGCTGTTTCCGGGAGAAAGCCGGGCTACTATACATGTCCATTTGGATTAAAGCCTTCCTAAATTAAATTGGAAATGGAAGGCAGAAAACATTTATGGAATTTAGGTAATCAAATTTGCTTATGAAATTTGACAAATATGTTTCCTCTAAAAAGGTAAACTACAAAAAAACAAATACTACCCGTACGCGGTTAGGTTCCTATAGTATTTATGCTCATACGATTGTTCATTTTACAGGCAACTCCATGTTTTGTAAAACATTGATCTTAGTCACTGGACGATGTCACCATTTCCAAACAATACAATAGTAATATTACTAAATAAATATTTAAGTCAATTACCTTCATGAGATTATTTTCTGAATCATGAATATGAAATAGGCTATAAAATTAAACAATATCTACCTTTCATTACACAACTCTACCCCTTATAATATATTTACCAACTTTTTAATATGTTATTATAATTTATTATAGACACTATTATGTACTATATATTTTATATTATGTACATAATTTCTATCATCGTGTTACATAAGAATTGAATTTACAAATACATTTGAACTACATTATGAATTTGATTTACAAATACATATTGAACAAATACATTTGGGAAATACGCGTGGAATCGTCACAATAATGTTATATGTGAATAAATAAATTCTGTTCTGTTGAAATATATGCAATTAATAATTATAAACAGAAGCCTACTATAATTCAAAGAATAAAGTTTTGGGACCAATTAATGAGATAATCGTGAAGGGAGACAAACGTAGTCCAATATAGTGAAAAGATAATCATGGACACTGATAATTAATTGCATTTATTGTGGAAGATCCTTAAGAACAGTGGGAAACTTGTTTCCTGCAGGTGCTCTAATCTGTCGAGAACCTGTAAAAGTTTTGTGTTACTACTTGATGATTTATAAAAACATCGTGAATTAATTAAATGTTGACTAAGAAATATCCCTAGAATCCCTGGAACGTTAGTGTACATTATAAACGAATACAATACTAGCCAGCAATTTTCACAATAAACATTTTCACAATAAACATATTATATCTTTTCAAAAAATATAATAAACGTGCATTAGAATTTAACCTTCATGTATTTTCATTACAGAATTCATAATCAGAATCCATCGAATTAAAAAATAATTTGTCAAAATTTTGAATTTAAAATCAAATTTTGCCAACGTTTTGTTATACAATGTTTAGAAAAAGAACTATTTTTTATTTTTTTGCGGTCTTAAAAACATATAAAGATTTGAGACAAGCAAGGGTGAAATGAATTATTCAGGAAAGGTAGAGTTTGCTTGGAGAGTTGAATCTCAAACGAATCACCACAGACTACCCGAAAATAATATTGTAGTTTGAATGCCAAAGAACGGAACACGAAGATAACCTATAGACAGAGAGAAACGACCAAGAAATGAACATTAAAATTGAAGAATTCCATTTCAAATTCCTCATCACACGCCCGACTTTTGTTCAGCATCTAATTTAAACACCTCCTGCTCACCTCTTCATTTTCGTTTCGCAAATCTCGGAACCACAAAAGATTCATACCTGGCATGCGTCCACAATGGCGTTCTGCTCCCCCGCGCAGCCCCTCCAAATCCTGCAGCTCGGTAACGAGCGAATCTTCGTCCGCAGTCAAGCGGAGCCCCAAATGAACGGTCTCCCGTTCATGAATAGTCGAGCGAACGCCGCCGTTCGGCCTGGGCAACACCAATACCTCTGGGGCGAGGAGGAGGCGGGGGCGTGGAATGGGGGAGGGCGAGGGCGGGGGCGGGGGCGGGGATTGAGGGCGGTCGTCCTCACCCGTCACGTTCCCACTCCACGCCTCCCCCCCACTGCTCCCCTCCTCCTTCCAAGCCCTTGCTGCCCCCTCCACTCACGAATCTGTCTGATGCTCTCCCGTGCCCCGCCCTACTTTGCCACGCCCCAGATTGCGCCGGCACGCCCCCTTCCCGCTCCCGCTGCTGCTCCCTCTCGCCCCATGCGCTTCCCCGCGGGCCACCCCCTCGCTCACATTCACGAGCTCCTCGTCGACTAGCTATCACTCTCTTTTCCACACTCCTCTGCATTCGCCACACACCCTGGCCAGCTCCGATGATTTCAATATTATCTTCTGTGCCTTGAAATAAATCATAATGTACCGAGTCAATCTAACTCCGCCTGATTTGCTACTCATTGTCTCGATATTATTATGTTTTCGTCTTCTGTCTGATGCTTCTTTTCTCCTCCCTGGTGCTATTGTTTGACCTGCGCTTCTCTATCTGTCCCCTTCTTGATTCCTTTCACTTTCATTACTTTTCCCATATTTGAATTTTAATTGGTTTTCCTCTCTTTCAACTATCTCTCTGCCTCGCTACCACATTTATTATTCGTTCTCAATTCTTCTCATTCACATTAACATCCTTTTGTGATGTTTTCATATTCTTTTTTACCCCTTTGGGACTTGCATTTCTACATCTGTCACTTCCTCCTCTTCTTTTTTTAAAAATATATTGATTGATACTTGTTCGACAAAAAAATTGTCTTTCAAGTGTATGAACATTACATTAACATCAAATAGAACATGAGGAGAAACTTAAAAAGTAACTTCTAACTTACTACTGACATGTAAAGGTATTTTTGATTTTGAAGAGACAATAATCTTTACTCTAATTCTCCATTCTGTACTAGGCTCGTCTCTTCCCACTTAGTGTGTCGCCACCCCATCCCCTACTCCTGCTCGCCCTCCATGCGTCGTCTCTTCTCCCCCCCCCCCCGTCTGCCCGGCGGTGCCGACGCGGCGGGTGGTCCCCTGCGGTTCCAGCACGTCCTCTAGGGAGCGCTCCGCACGCCGGCCCCCGGTGCGGCCTATTTCGTAGCCGCGGCCGCGCTCGCCGTTGTCCTCTCCGGCCACGACGTCACGTCACGGGTGTCCCCCCGGCGGGGCGGGGCGGGCCCTCCCTCCCGTCCGCCCGCCCTCCCGCCCACTCGCCGGACCGCCCACTCGCCCGTTCGTCCGTCCGCTCGTCCGTCCGCGCGCCCGTCCGCTGCCCCGTCCGCTAACCCGTCCGCCCCGCCCGTCCATCCGCCCGTGTGCCCTCCCGCTAGCTGCAACACCCGTTGCTGTCGCCCCCTACGCGAACCCCTCTGTCAGTCGGCGCACAATAAGCAACGTAAACTCGACTCTCTCTCAATAGACGGGCACCGGTTACTAATAACGTTTTCCATTTAGCGAAGTAACGCGCTGAACCTGTCTCGATAGAATGCTGCCACCGCTGCTGATGCTGATGCTATGGATCTGAACAGCGCCGGCCTTCATCCCGACGCCAACCCGGAGAGAATAGGAGGGAGTGAAATGGCGAATTTGAGCGGAAATGCGAACAATGGTCAGGCAACTGTATTCCCGTGTTTTCACTTTTGTTCACTTCAGTGTACACGTAGTGTGTCAGTGATTTACATGCCGTGTCTCTCTATTGACAAAGTTTCCGTTGTCATGTTTCTATGCAGTCAGTGATGACGTGTTAATTTATTCTTACCGAGAAGCCAATATATTTTGCTTCACAGTTTAAACAATAAACTTCATTGAGACAATTTTATTATAGGTGAGTTGAGATCTTATTTTCCAATTTTTCTGGCCATCAAAGATCACAAATTACTCTTAATAACTCAATTGAGTTTCTTTAAATTAATTTTACTCATTCAATTGAATAGTTAAACGTTTTGGAATTTTGATTCTTAACTTATAGATGATATTTCTAAAGATTAAGAATATTTCTTCGATATAATGGGTTTCAGTTATTTAATTTGTTACGTTACTTACCTCTGAAATTTTATTTTAAAGTGTATTTATCAATGTTCTTTATGACTGTCGTCGGAGGTCCGATGTTATTTAAAACAACTAAGATCAAAATACCGACTATTCTTTCCGAATGAATGTTAATTAAAGACTGTCACAATCACATTGTAATTAATAATCCTCGCAGAAGTGAACCAACAGTTCTTATACGTTTAGAAATTAATTGAACATCTGCGGCGAATGTTTGAATGGTAGACAAAAAGTTAAATACAGTATTGAGTATAATTAATAGAATTGTATTTGACCATGTGTTCTGTGAAAAAAAATTGATGCTTAATTTAAGCACCATTAATTTATCACTAGTTTGTGTTACGTACACTACGAAGTAGCGTGTGTAATGACGTAGTAAATTAGTAAAATTTTAACGGTGTTGGTCAGTATATAATTTTATTATAAAACATTTGTGATATACTGGCTTTTGTGTTTTATATCCAAGATAATTTACCAACTTTCCCATGAGATCCGAATTAAATTAAAATATCGCGTACACAAATATCGCATTTCCCACATGTCATATTTATAAACCCCGACATATCCTTACTACGCAAATCCATGTCCTGTAGATATGAAAACTGAGCTCCGTACTTTGAATAGCTTTTCTCCGTAGTAGTTTTGCAGGCCTGTATTGTATTCCCTTGCTCCCTTGGTGCTACATGCGATCGTTGTACACTGGTCCGAAACGGGTCAAAAGCTTCGAAGAAAAACAAAAATAGCTCACAACATGCATGGTTTTCGAGCTAACTAATTACATTACAGGTGACAAAGCAGTTATAATGTATAAAATAGTTGTTCAATCTCAACCGCTGTAATTAGGTAGAAAATAAAACTTTTAAGATTTAATTAGTTGTATAATTAATGGTTTGACACGATAAACGTGAATGATTCGAAGGAATAGATTGTGGACATTTGAATGTTGAGGTTCATTTTTGAAATGTTAATCTACGTAAGGGTTTCATTACGTAATATTCGTCTATTATTAAATTTCAATGCCAGTGATGTAATATCATATTTGGGTGTTTAATGAGGTGGGACATAAAACGTTATATTTTAATTGACCCCATTTACTTATAGTTCATACTAGTGGCCTGAAACACCAAAAATCATGCTGCCGAGAATGTGGAAAATGGGAGTCCTGAAGAAGCAACAATTAGCTATTCTGAATCGGCTCACGAGAATACTATTCCTCATTCTTTTCTTGTCACATGTCAGCAGTTATATTGTAAGTAGGACATGTGTAAGTACACTGATATATGATAATATAGTACTTACATGAGTTATAAGAAATAGCGGATTAACATAATGAAGTATTTGCCTTTTTCGGTCACATCATCGAAACTGTTTCATAGTTTTGGATTTTTCTGAGGTCTGGGTTTCTAACGAGACACCTCTCACACCACCAAAAGCTGCTTTATTTTTACATGTTAACGCATCTAGTCTACATTTGTAATACAGAGTAGTGTCCTGCAGCAAACAAAGAGCTGCTTCCGGGAATGTGCAAATCAGCACTTTTTGCTCCTGCAGATCCCTGAATTTAAAGCCAATGGGATGCAGGCCACGTGCAGATCAATGAAAACTTGTATGGAATGGTACTACACGATGGAGAGATGAAGACTAACGCAAACAACATAAACAAATTATAGATATGACGTTCAGGATGAGACACGTAAATTGGCTGCAGTATTTTTGAAATGGTTTGACGTACCGAGATGCACTATACTCCAAGTTATTGCGAATGATGCGGCAAACATTTCATTTGATTGTATAAAGCAATTTTAATATATATATATATATATATATATATATATATATAAAGTGTCTGTCGATATATAAGTGATTTGTCGATAGATATATATATATATATTGTGACGTACCGACTGCTCGGGGTCAATCGTGACTTACCGTGAAGTGGCACGGTACAATAAATTTGTTGTTTCAGGCAGGGCTCGGGATCTTTTTCGCGAATGTGGACCCTGGGATGTTCGGGGTACAATAAATACATACAGTTTATTATACAACGACAGTTTGATGTTATTCATCTAATACACTATTACACTTTCGAAACACTGATCCCCTATGCAATGATTACTATGTTTTGGTACCAAAACTTAATACCTTCAATGCTAGCATCATTACTGTTACCACCGGGTCACGTCGCTTCGTTGGGGCCCGGCCCGCCGATGGTGGCGGCGGCTTCGGCTCCCGTCGCGTGGTTCCCGGAGCCGTTCGGCCCCCAGCCGGAGATGATAGGCAAGTGTTCGCCCCTCACGCTGCTCCACGTGTATATCTACACTGAGTGCATTCTAATTCACTTATGCTTGTCCTGACAGTCCGCAAAAACTCCAGATTTGGGTTGTAAACTGTTTATGCTAAACACGTTACACATATTACTCTCTGAATCACCGGTGAAATATCGGTAACATATACCCACGTGTTCTTGTTCTCCTCACGTGTCATCATTTACAGTTTCTTATGGAAAGTTCCCTATACACTGAAAAAACCGTCAGACACTGCTGATCGGTCTCACAAATGATCACTGGTTTCAGTCACTGGCTTGTGCATACAACATTCTATCTTTTCCCAAAACCTACGTTCGCGATGCATGCTCACGCTAAGGTGGGTTTCACACTCTTCGGTTTACCATACACTCTATCCGTTGATTCCCAAATGCTGTTCGGTCTGCATCACACTTCTTTAACGGCCCGAAATGTAATACTATGCAAGTCTATTAAGTTATTCAGCACTTCGGGGTACTTTCCCCAAATAACTCGCACCGCTCGCCGCACCACCTCCGCCTCTAGCGTGGCTTCCGCTCCGTCTCCTTCTCAACCGACTTCTCGCTGTCCTCCCCTCGTGTCTCACGCTCCACGTGACGCCCCCTTCCCCTCCGTGTTGCAATGCTGCCTAGTTTATGCTGGGCGCGTTTGATGTTCTTGGTTGTTTAAGTTGAAATGTATCGGTTTTTATTTAGAGGCGCGGTGCGGTTCAATATATATATAT
>JAHLJT010000041.1:0-26120 GCA_031308135.1 Acheta domesticus
GGTCCGGCATGGTCTAGTGGCTAGGATACCCGGCTCTCACCCGGAGGCCCGGGTTCAATTCCCGGTGCCGGAAAATAATTTTGAGCGAAAAATTAATTAAAACTATCGCCCTAACGACCGTATTTTCGTGTGGCACGCCTACCGGTCGGTAACAAATCCGGCATGTCTAGTGGCTAGGATACCCGGCTCTCACCCGGGAGGCCCGGGTTCAATTCCCGGTGCCGGAAAAATCATTTTGTACAAGATGTTTAGCACGTGTTAACACCAAAAACTTATTTCCGCGTGGCATGCGTACCTTGGTAACAATTCCGGCATGGTCTAGTGGCTAGGATACCCGGCTTTCACCCGGAGGCCGGGTTCGATTCCCGGTGCCGGAAGCCAATTTTTGTCGAAATGTTCTACCCTCTAAAGCACAGTATCGATAAAACAAAATGCAAATGGGCGCAACTTGTGCCTTGCAATTTTACAGAGATGCGTTAAATTCTTTCTCTTCGTTTCGAAACGGTGTCTTGACGGTTATACTTTGTCGTTACGTTGACTCTGCGTTGGGACATTGGTGTACTTTCAATGGAATGGCGAGCAATGTAAAGAAACGAACGTTACGCAAGAAGAATCGCAAACATTAGGCTCTCGTTAGGTTGATTATTAATAATTTATCAAACGTCCATTTCTGACTATTCACCCCTGCAATGCATGCGGCGACATGACTCTTTTTAGTGTGCTTTTGAAATGTGCGACTTGTGGCGAGAACTGCAATGCAGAAAACAATGGTGTCGAATTTTTCATACGCTAGGTATGCATGAGTGCTTATTTCTTGTCCTCTTTCTAGAAACCTTTGCTTCTCGCCCACCAAACAATGCGTATGAGACCGATGTTGATAACGTTGCCAAAGGAGAAAGGGAGATTAAGCAGAACAATCCGAAATAGATTGTACCAGGCGTGTTATGGCGAGGAGCTAAGGTGCAAGTAAGCAGTTCTGATAACGAAACATTCGATTTTAATGAAGAAAATTCTTGGAACGCAAAAGGCAATTTGTCCAAATCGAGGCAACGAGTGCCCGACATGAGCGTGGCCTGAAAAAACAAAATGGGCGAGCCTGAACCAAGTTTAGTAAAATGAATACAACAAGGGATCGGGGGGGGGGGGGTTGGTTCATCTGATCAATCCAGGGGTGGATATAAAATACGACACACGTTCTAAGAAATGGTATTGGCCATTTGCAAAATTTGTTTCGACTCAGCTGCTGTGAATGAATGGCTTGGCTTTTGCAAGGAGGGATTATGCTTTTGAAACTTGGGTGCGGAATAACAATGTCATTGTTGACAGTACCAATTGTGTCCCTCCCAAGGAAAGCGACACCACAGCCAAGCAGCGGTGTTATGCGGGAAGTCCGGTATGAGGAAAAGGGATCATTGGACAACAAAGAATGCAACTGAAAGAAGATGTGCTCTTTCCAACAAGGGAGTGCTCACATATGCGTAAGATGCAATGTCGATGTGCTTATTGAATGTTTACAATCTTACCAATAATGACCGTAAGGACTGTCTGAGAAAACGAATAATGCTGGGGAAAAATCGTTTACCTTTGTGTGGCCAATTTGAAAAGAAAAATGTAGCCATTTCGCATCACTTATTGTTAAAGTAACTACCAGAGTTCAATTCCCGGTATGGAAAATAATGATGACGAAAAACATTTAACACATGCTTGCGTTGACAATCATGTTTCGGTGGTCGGGTATCCCTTCGCTAACAAACAGGGTACCCGGCTCTTCCCTGGGTTCCATTTGCGTTGCTGGAAATTCGTTTGGAGCAAATAATTTTAGGCATGTTCGCATCGACCACCGCCCTTTCTCTGTGGCATGTGTTCCCTCGGTAACAAGTCCGGCATGGTCTAGTGGCTAGGATACCCGGCTTTCACCCGGGAGGCCCGGGTTCAATTCCCGGTGCCGGAAATCGATATTTTTTAACATATTATTAAAAGTACTGGTTAGCATCAACATTCGTATCTGACATGGCATGCGTGTTGCATTGGCCGACAGCTCCGCATGGTCTAGTGGCTAGGATACCGGCTCTCACCCGGAGGCCCGGGTTCAATTCCCGGTGCCGGAAATTGAACGAAATATTTAACACATGTAGGCATCAACTGCCCCGTATGGATGGTAAGCGGTCCACGCACTCACAAGTCCGGCATGGTCTAGTGGCTAGGATACCCGGCTCTCACCCGGGAGGCCCGGGTTCAATTCCCGGTGCCGGAAAATAATTTTGAGCGAAAAATTAATTAAAACTATCGCCCTAACGACCGTATTTTCGTGTGGCACGCCTACCGGTCGGTAACAAATCCGGCATGGTCTAGTGGCTAGGATACCCGGCTCTCACCCGGGAGGCCGGGTTCAATTCCCGGTGCCGGAAAAATCATTTTGTACAAGATGTTTAGCACGTGTTAACACCAAAAACTTATTTCCGCGTGGCATGCGTACCCATTGGTAACAATTCCGGCATGGTCTAGTGGCTAGGATACCCGGCTTTCACCCGGGAGGCCGGGTTCGATTCCCGGTGCCGGAAGCCAATTTTGGTCGAAATGTTCTACCCTCTAAAGCACAGTATCGATAAAACAAAATGCAAATGGCGCAACTTGTGCCTTGCAATTTTACAGAGATGCGTTAAATTCTTTCTCTTCGTTTCGAAACGGTTGTCTTGACGGTTATACTTTGTCGTTACGTTGACTCTGCGTTGGGACATTGGTGTACTTTCAATGGAAATGGCGAGCAATGTAAAGAAAACGAACGTTACGCAAGAAGAATCGCAAACATTAGGCTCTCGTTAGGTTGATTATTAATAATTTATCAAACGTCCATTTCTGACTATTCACCCCAGCAATGCATGCGGCGACATTTCTCTTTTTAGTGTGCTTTTGAAATGTGCGACTTGTGGCGAGAACTGCAATGCAGAAAACAATGGTGTCGAATTTTTCATACGCTAGGTATGCATGAGTGCTTATTTTCTTGTCCTCTTTCTAGAAACATTTGCTTCTCGGCCCACCAAACAATGCGTATGAGACCGATGTTGATAACGTTGCCAAAGGAGAAAGGGAGATTAAGCAGAACAATCCGAAATAGATTGTACCAGGCGTGTTATGGCGAGGAGCTAAGGTGCAAGTAAGCAGTTCTGATAACGAAACATTCGATTTTAATGAAGAAAATTCTTGGAACGCAAAGACAATTTGTCCAAATCGAGGCAACGAGTGCCCGACATGAGCGTGGCCTGAAAAAACAAAATGGGCGAGCCTGAACCAAGTTTAGTAAAATGAATACAACAAGGGAATCGGGGGGGGGGGGTTGGTTCATCTGATCAATCCAGGGGTGGATATAAAATACGACACACGTTCTAAGAAATGGTATTGGCCATTTGCAAAATTTTGTTTCGACTCAGCTGCTGTGAATGAATGGCTTGGCTTTTGCAAGGAGGGATTATGCTTTTGAAACTTGGGTGCGGAATAACAATGTCATTGTTGACAGTACCAATTGTGTCCCTCCCAAGGAAAGCGACACCACAGCCAAGCAGCGGTGTTATGCGGGAAGTCCGGTATGAGGAAAAGGGATCATTGGACAACAAAGAATGCAACTGAAAGAAGGATGTGCTCTTTCCAACAAGGGAGTGCTCACATATGCGTAAGATGCAATGTCGATGTACTTATTGAATGTTTACAATCTTACCAATAATGACCGTAAGGACTGTCTGAGAAAACGA
Organism: Acheta domesticus; assembly: GCA_031308135.1. Classification (NCBI taxonomy): domain Eukaryota; kingdom Metazoa; phylum Arthropoda; class Insecta; order Orthoptera; family Gryllidae; genus Acheta; species Acheta domesticus. The sequence continues at coordinate 3,747 of JAHLJT010000041.1, forward strand.
ATAATGCTGGGGAAAAAAATCGTTTACCCTTGTGTGTGCCAATTTGAAAAAGAAAAATGTAGCCATTTCGCATCACTTATTGTTAAAGTAACTACCAGAGTTCAATTCCCGGTATGGAAAATAAATGATGACGAAAAACATTTAACACATGCTTGCGTTGACAATCATGTTTCGGTGTGTCGGGTATCCCTTCGCTAACAACAGGGTACCCGGCTCTTCCCTGGGTTCCATTTGCGTTGCTGGAAATTCGTTTGGAGCAAATTATTTTAGGCATGTTCGCATCGACCACCGCCCTTTCTCTGTGGCATGTGTTCCCCTCGGTAACAAGTCCGGCATGGTCTAGTGGCTAGGATACCCGGCTTTCACCCGGGAGGCCCGGGTTCAATTCCCGGTGCCGGAAATCGATATTTTTTAACATATTATTAAAAGTACTGGTTAGCATCAACATTCGTATCTGACATGGCATGCGTGTTGCATTGGCCGACAGCTCCGGCATGGTCTAGTGGCTAGGATACCCGGCTCTCACCCGGGAGGCCCGGGTTCAATTCCCGGTGCCGGAAATTGAACGAAATATTTAACACATGTAGGCATCAACTGCCCCGTATGGATGGTAAGCGGTCCACGCACTCACAAGTCCGGCATGGTCTAGTGGCTAGGATACCCGGCTCTCACCCGGGAGGCCCGGGTTCAATTCCCGGTGCCGGAAAATAATTTTGAGCGAAAAATTAATTAAAACTATCGCCCTAACGACCGTATTTTCGTGTGGCACGCCTACCGGTCGGTAACAAATCCGGCATGGTCTAGTGGCTAGGATACCCGGCTCTCACCCGGGAGGCCCGGGTTCAATTCCCGGTGCCGGAAAAATCATTTTGTACAAGATGTTTAGCACGTGTTAACACCAAAAACTTATTTCCGCGTGGCATGCGTACCCATTGGTAACAATTCCGGCATGGTCTAGTGGCTAGGATACCCGGCTTTCACCCGGGAGGCCCGGGTTCGATTCCCGGTGCCGGAAGCCAATTTTGGTCGAAATGTTCTACCCTCTAAAGCACAGTATCGATAAAACAAAATGCAAATGGCGCAACTTGTGCCTTGCAATTTTACAGAGATGCGTTAAATTCTTTCTCTTCGTTTCGAAACGGTGTCTTGACGGTTATACTTTGTCGTTACGGTGACTCTGCGTTGGGACATTGTGTACTTTCAATGGAAATGGCGAGCAATGTAAAGAAAACGAACGTTACGCAAGAAGAATCGCAAACATTAGCTCTCGTTAGGTTGATTATTAATAATTTATCAAACGTCCATTTCTGACTATTCACCCCAGCAATGCATGCGGCGACATTTCTCTTTTTAGTGTGCTTTTGAAATGTGCGACTTGTGGCGAGAACTGCAATGCAGAAAACAATGGTGTCGAATTTTTCATACGCTAGGTATGCATGAGTGCTTATTTTCTTGTCCTCTTTCTAGAAACCTTTGCTTCTCGGCCCACCAAACAATGCGTATGAGACCGATGTTGATAACGTTGCCAAAGGAGAAAAGGGAGATTAAGCAGAACAATCCGAAATAGATTGTACCAGGCGTGTTATGGCGAGGAGCTAAGGTGCAAGTAAGCAGTTCTGATAACGAAACATTCGATTTTAATGAAGAAAATTCTTGGAACGCAAAAGACAATTTGTCCAAATCGAGGCAACGAGTGCCCGACATGAGCGTGGCCTGAAAAAACAAAATGGGCGAGCTGAACCAAGTTTAGTAAAATGAATACAACAAGGGAATCGGGGGGGGGGCTTGGTTCATCTGATCAATCCAGGGGGTGGATATAAAATACGACACACGTTCTAAGAAATGGTATTGGCCATTTGCAAAATTTTGTTTCGACTCAGCTGCTGTGAATGAATGGCTTGGCTTTTGCAAGGAGGGATTATGCTTTTGAAACTTGGGTGCGGAATAACAATGTCATTGTTGACAGTACCATTGTGTCCCTCCCAAGGAAAGCGAACACACAGCAAAGCAGCGGTGTTATGCGGGAAGTCCGGTATGAGGAAAAGGATCATTGGACAACAAAGAATGCAACTGAAAGAAGGATGTGCTCTTTCCAACAAGGGAGTGCTCACATATGCGTAAGATGCAATGTCGATGTACTTATTGAATGTTTACAATCTTACCAATAATGACCGTAAGGACTGTCTGAGAAAACGAATAATGCTGGGGAAAAAAATCGTTTACCCTTGTGTGTGCCAATTTGAAAAAGAAAAATGTAGCCATTTCGCATCACTTATTGTTAAAGTAACTACCAGAGTTCAATTCCCGGTATGGAAAATAAATGATGACGAAAAACATTTAACACATGCTTGCGTTGACAATCATGTTTTCGGTGTGTCGGGTATCCCTTCGCTAACAACAGGGTACCCGGCTCTTCCCTGGGTTCCATTTGCGTTGCTGGAAATTCGTTTGGAGCAAATTATTTTAGGCATGTTCGCATCGACCACCGCCCTTTCTCTGTGGCATGTGTTCCCCTCGGTAACAAGTCCGGCATGGTCTAGTGGCTAGGATACCCGGCTTTCACCCGGGAGGCCCGGGTTCAATTCCCGGTGCCGGAAATCGATATTTTTAAACATATTATTAAAAGTACTGGTTAGCATCAACATTCGTATCTGACATGGCATGGCGTGTTGCATTGGCCGACAGCTCCGGCATGGTCTAGTGGCTAGGATACCCGGCTCTCACCCGGGAGGCCCGGGTTCAATTCCCGGTGCCGGAAATTGAACGAAATATTTAACACATGTAGGCATCAACTGCCCCGTATGGATGGTAAGCGGGTCCACGCACTCACAAGTCCGGCATGGTCTAGTGGCTAGGATACCCGGCTCTCACCCGGGAGGCCCGGGTTCAATTCCGGTGCCGGAAAATAATTTTGAGCGAAAAATTAATTAAAACTATCGCCCTAACGACCGTATTTTCGTGTGGCACGCCTACCGGTTCGGTAACAAATCCGGCATGGTCTAGTGGCTAGGATACCCGGCTCTCACCCGGGAGGCCCGGGTTCAATTCCCGGTGCCGGAAAAATCATTTTGTACAAGATGTTTAGCACGTGTTAACACCAAAAACTTATTTCCGCGTGGCATGCGTACCCATTGGTAACAATTCCGGCATGGTCTAGTGGCTAGGATACCCGGCTTTCACCCGGGAGGCCCGGGTTCGATTCCCGGTGCCGGAAGCCAATTTTGGTCGAAATGTTCTACCCTCTAAAGCACAGTATCGATAAAACAAAATGCAAATGGCGCAACTTGTGCCTTGCAATTTTACAGAGATGCGTTAAATTCTTTCTCTTCGTTTCGAAACGGTGTCTTGACGGTTATACTTTGTCGTTACGTTGACTCTGCGTTGGGACATTGGTGTACTTTCAATGGAAATGGCGAGCAATGTAAAGAAAACGAACGTTACGCAAGAAGAATCGCAAACATTAGGCTCTCGTTAGGTTGATTATTAATAATTTATCAAACGTCCATTTCTGACTATTCACCCCAGCAATGCATGCGGCGACATTTCTCTTTTTAGTGTGCTTTTGAAATGTGCGACTTGTGGCGAGAACTGCAATGCAGAAAACAATGGTGTCGAATTTTTCATACGCTAGGTATGCATGAGTGCTTATTTTCTTGTCCTCTTTCTAGAAACCTTTGCTTCTCGGCCCACCAAACAATGCGTATGAGACCGATGTTGATAACGTTGCCAAAGGAGAAAGGGAGATTAAGCAGAACAATCCGAAATAGATTGTACCAGGCGTGTTATGGCGAGGAGCTAAGGTGCAAGTAAGCAGTTCTGATAACGAAACATTCGATTTTAATGAAGAAAATTCTTGGAACGCAAAAGACAATTTGTCCAAATCGAGGCAACGAGTGCCCGACATGAGCGTGGCCTGAAAAAACAAAATGGGCGAGCGCTGAACCAAGTTTAGTAAAATGAATACAACAAGGGAATCGGGGGGGGGGGTTGGTTCATCTGATCAATCCAGGGGTGGATATAAAATACGACACACGTTCTAAGAAATGGTATTGGCCATTTGCAAAATTTTGTTTCGACTCAGCTGCTGTGAATGAATGGCTTGGCTTTTGCAAGGAGGGATTATGCTTTTGAAACTTGGGTGCGGAATAACAATGTCATTGTTGACAGTACCAATTGTGTCCCTCCCAAGGAAAGCGACACCACAGCCAAGCAGCGGTGTTATGCGGGAAGTCCGGTATGAGGAAAAGGGATCATTGGACAACAAAGAATGCAACTGAAAGAAGGATGTGCTCTTTCCAACAAGGGAGTGCTCACATATGCGTAAGATGCAATGTCGATGTACTTATTGAATGTTTACAATCTTACCAATAATGACCGTAAGGGACTGTCTGAGAAAACGAATAATGCTGGGGAAAAAATCGTTTACCCTTGTGTGTGCCAATTTGAAAAAGAAAAATGTAGCCATTTCGCATCACTTATTGTTAAAGTAACTACCAGAGTTCAATTCCCGGTATGGAAAATAAATGATGACGAAAAACATTTAACACATGCTTGCGTTGACAATCATGTTTCGGTGTGTCGGGTATCCCTTCGCTAACAACAGGGTACCCGGCTCTTCCCTGGGTTCCATTTGCGTTGCTGGAAATTCGTTTGGAGCAAATTATTTTAGGCATGTTCGCATCGACCACCGCCCTTTCTCTGTGGCATGTGTTTCCCTCGGTAACAAGTCCGGCATGGTCTAGTGGCTAGGATACCCGGCTTTCACCCGGGAGGCCCGGGTTCAATTCCCGGTGCCGGAATCGATATTGTTTAAACATATGATTAAAAGTACTGGGTAGCCATCAAACATTCGTATCTGACATGGCATGCGTGTTGCCTTGGCCGACAGCTCCGGCATGGTCTAGTGGCTAGGATACCCGGCTCTCACCCGGGAGGCCCGGGTCAAATTCCCCGGTGCCGGAAATTGAACGAAATATTTAACACATGTAGGCAATCAACTGCCCCGTATGGGATGGTAGCGGTCCACGCACGTCACCACAAGGCCGGCATGGTCTAGTGGCTAGGATCACCGGCTCTCACCGGGAGGCCCGGGTTCAAATTCCCGGTGCCGGTAAATAATTTTGAGCGAAAAATTAATAAACACTATCGCCCCTAAGCGACCGTATTTTGAGGGGGGGGGGGGGGTGTGGCACCGCCTACCGGGTCGGTAACAAATCGGCATTGTTCCTAGTGGCTAGGATACCCGGCTCTCACCCCGGGTTGGGTGGGGGAGGCCCCGGGAGGCCCGGTTCAATTCCCCGGTCCGGAAAAATCATTTTGTACAAGATGTTTAGCACGTGTTAACACCAAAAACTTATTTCCGCGTGGCATGCGTACCCATTGGTAACAATTCCGGCATGGTCTAGTGGCTAGGATACCCGGCTTTCCACCCGGGAGGCCCGGGTTCGATTCCCGGTGCCGGAAGCCAATTTTTGGTCGAAATGTTCTACCCTCTAAAGCACAGTATCGATAAAACAAAATGCAAATGGCGCAACTTGTGCCTTGCAATTTTACAGAGATGCGTAAATTCTTTCTCTTCGTTTCGAAACGGTGTCTTGACGGTTATACTTTGTCGTTACGTTGACTCTGCGTTGGGACATTGTGTACTTTTCAATGGAAATGGCGAGCAATGTAAAGAAACGAACGTTACGCAAGAAGAATCGCAAACATTAGGCTCTCGTTAGGTTGATTATTAATAATTTATCAAACGTCCATTTCTGACTATTCACCCCAGCAATGCATGCGGCGACATTTCTCTTTTAGTGTGCTTTTGAAATGTGCGACTTGTGGCGAGAACTGCAATGCAGAAAACAATGGTGTCGAATTTTTCATACGCTAGGTATGCATGAGTGCTTATTTTCTTGTCCTCTTTCTAGAAACCTTTGCTTCTCGGCCCACCAAACAATGCGTTATGAGACCGATGTTGATAACGTGCCAAAGGAGAAAGGGAGATTAAGCAGAACAATCCGAAATAGATTGTACCAGCGTGTTATGCGAGGAGCTAAGGTGCAAGTAAGCAGTTCTGATAACGAAACATTCGATTTTAATGAAGAAAATTCTTGGAAACGCAAAAGACAATTTGTCCAAATCGAGGCAACGAGTGCCCGACATGAGCGTGGGCCTGAAAAAACAAAATGGGCGAGCCTGAACCAAGTTTAGTAAAATGAATACAACAAGGGAATCGGGGGGGGGTTGGTTCATCTGATCAATCCAGGGGTGGATATAAAATACGACACACGTTCTAAGAAATGGTATTGGCCATTTGCAAAATTTTGTTTTCGACTCAGCTGCTGGTGAATGAATGGCTTGGCTTTTGCAAGGAGGGATTATGCTTTGAAACTTGGGTGCGGAATAACAATGTCATTGTTGACAGTACCAATTGTGTCCCTCCCAGGAAAGCGACACCACAGCCAAGCAGCGGTGTTATGCGGGAAGTCCGGTATGAGGAAAAGGGATCATTGGACAACAAAGAATGCAACTGAAAGAAGGATGTGCTCTTTCCAACAAGGGAGTGCTCACATATGCGTAAGATGCAATGTCGATGTACTTATTGAATGTTTACAATCTTACCAATAATGACCGTAAGGACTGTCTGAGAAAACGAATAATGCTGGGAAAAAAATCGTTTACCCTTGTGTGTGCCAATTTGAAAAAGAAAAATGTAGCCATTTCGCATCACTTATTGTTAAAGTAACTACCAGAGTTCAATTCCCGGTATGGAAAATAAATGATGACGAAAAACATTTAACACATGCTTGCGTTGACAATCATGTTTCGGTGTGTCGGGTATCCCTTCGCTAACAACAGGGTACCCGGCTCTTCCCTGGGTTCCATTTGCGTTGCTGGAAATTCGTTTGGAGCAAATTATTTTAGGCATGTTCGCATCGACCACCGCCCTTTCTCTGTGGCATGTGTTCCCCTCGGTAACAAGTCCGGCATGGTCTAGTGGCTAGGATACCCGGCTTTCACCCGGGAGGCCCGGGTTCAATTCCCGGTGCCGGAAATCGATATTTTTTAACATATTATTAAAAGTACTGGTTAGCATCAACATTCGTATCTGACATGGCATGCGTGTTGCATTGGCCGACAGCTCCGGCATGGTCTAGTGGCTAGGATACCCGGCTCTCACCCGGGAGGCCCGGGTTCAATTCCCGGTGCCGGAAATTGAACGAAATATTTAACACATGTAGGCATCAACTGCCCCGTATGGATGGTAAGCGGTCCACGCACTCACAAGTCCGGCATGGTCTAGTGGCTAGGATACCCGGCTCTCACCCGGGAGGCCCGGGTTCAATTCCCGGGCCGGAAAATAATTTTGAGCGAAAAATTAATTAAAACTATCGCCCTAACGACCGTATTTTCGTGTGGCACGCCTACCGGTCGGTAACAAATCCGGCATGGTCTAGTGGCTAGGATACCCGGCTCTCACCCGGGAGGCCCGGGTTCAATTCCCGGTGCCGGAAAAATCATTTTGTACAAGATGTTTAGCACGTGTTAACACCAAAAACTTATTTCCGCGTGGCATGCGTACCCATTGGTAACAATTCCGGCATGGTCTAGTGGCTAGGATACCCGGCTTTCACCCGGAGGCCCGGGTTCGATTCCCGGTGCCGGAAGCCAATTTTGGTCGAAATGTTCTACCCTCTAAAGCACAGTATCGATAAAACAAAATGCAAATGGCGCAACTTGTGCCTTGCAATTTTACAGAGATGCGTTAAATTCTTTCTCTTCGTTTCGAAACGGTGTCTTGACGGTTATACTTTGTCGTTACGTTGACTCTGCGTTGGGACATTGGTGTACTTTCAATGGAAATGGCGAGCAATGTAAAGAAAACGAACGTTACGCAAGAAGAATCGCAAACATAGGCTCTCGTTAGGTTGATTATTAATAATTTATCAAACGTCCATTTTCTGACTATTCACCCCAGCAATGCATGCGGCGACATTTCTCTTTTTAGTGTGCTTTTGAAATGTGCGACTTGTGGCGAGAACTGCAATGCAGAAAACAATGGTGTCGAATTTTTCATACGCTAGGTATGCATGAGTGCTTATTTTCTTGTCCTCTTTCTAGAAACCTTTGCTTCTCGGCCCACCAAACAATGCGTATGAGACCGATGTTGATAACGTTGCCAAAGGAGAAAGGGAGATTAAGCAGAACAATCCGAAATAGATTGTACCAGGCGTGTTATGGCGAGGAGCTAAGGTGCAAGTAAGCAGTTCTGATAACGAAACATTCGATTTTAATGAAGAAAATTCTTGGAACGCAAAAGACAATTTGTCCAAATCGAGGCAACGAGTGCCCGACATGAGCGTGGCCTGAAAAAACAAAATGGGCGAGCCTGAACCAAGTTTAGTAAAATGAATACAACAAGGGAATCGGGGGGGGGGGGTTGGTTCATCTGATCAATCCAGGGGTGGATATAAAATACGACACACGTTCTAAGAAATGGTATTGGCCATTTGCAAAATTTTGTTTCGACTCAGCTGCTGTGAATGAATGGCTTGGCTTTTGCAAGGAGGGATTATGCTTTTGAACTTGGGTGCGGAATAACAATGTCATTGTTGACAGTACCAATTGTGTCCCTCCCAAGGAAAGCGACACCACAGCCAAGCAGCGGTGTTATGCGGGAAGTCCGGTATGAGGAAAAGGGATCATTGGACAACAAAGAATGCAACTGAAAGAAGGATGTGCTCTTTCCAACAAGGGAGTGCTCACATATGCGTAAGATGCAATGTCGATGTACTTATTGAATGTTTACAATCTTACCAATAATGACCGTAAGGACTGTCTGAGGAAAACGAATAATGCTGGGGAAAAAAATCGTTTACCCTTGTGTGTGCCAATTTGAAAAAGAAAAATGTAGCCATTTCGCATCACTTATTGTTAAAGTAACTACCAGAGTTCAATTCCCGGTATGGAAAATAAATGATGACGAAAAACATTTAACACATGCTTGCGTTGACAATCATGTTTCGGTGTGTCGGGTATCCCTTCGCTAACAACAGGGTACCCGGCTCTTCCTGGGTTCCATTTGCGTTGCTGGAAATTCGTTTGGAGCAAATTATTTTAGGCATGTTCGCATCGACCACCGCCCTTTCTCTGTGGCATGTGTTCCCCTCGGTAACAAGTCCGGCATGGTCTAGTGGCTAGGATACCCGGCTTTCACCCGGGAGGCCCGGGTTCAATTCCCGGTGCCGGAAATCGATATTTTTTAACATATTATTAAAAGTACTGGTTTAGCATCAACATTCGTATCTGACATGGCATGCGTGTTGCATTGGCCCGACAGCTCGGCTATGGTCTAGTGGCTAGGATACCCGGCTCTCACCCGGGAGGCCCGGGTTCAATTCCCGGTGCCGGAAATTGAACGAAATATTTAACACATGTAGGATCAACTGCCCGTATGGATGGTAAGCGGTCCACCGCACTCACAAGTCCGGCATGGTTCTAGTGGCTAGGATACCCGGCTCTCACCCGGGAGGCCCGGGTTCAATTCCCGGTGCCGGAAAATAATTTTGAGCGAAAAATTAATTAAAACTATCGCCCTAACGACCGTATTTTCGTGTGGCACGCCTACCGGTCGGTAACAAATCCGGCATGGTCTAGTGGCTAGGATACCCGGCTCTCACCCGGGAGGCCCGGGTTCAATTCCCGGTGCCGGAAAAATCATTTTGTACAAGATGGTTAGCACGTGTTAACACCAAAAACTTATTTCCGCGTGGCATGCGTACCCATTGGTAACAATTCCGGCATGGTCTAGTGGCTAGGATACCCGGCTTTCACCCGGGAGGCCCGGGTTCGATTCCCGGTGCCGGAAGCCAATTTTGGTCGAAATGTTCTACCCTCTAAAGCACAGTATCGATAAAACAAAATGCAAATGGCGCAACTTGTGCCTTGCAATTTTACAGAGATGCGTTAAATTCTTTTCTCTTCGTTTCGAAACGGTGTCTTGACGGTTATACTTTGTCGTTACGTTGACTCTGCGTTGGGACATGGTGTACTTTCAATGGAAATGGCGAGCAATGTAAGAAAACGAACGTTACGCAAGAAGAATCGCAAACATTAGGCTCTCGTTAGGTTGATTATTAATAATTTATCAAACGTCCATTTCTGACTATTCACCCCAGCAATGCATGCGGCGACATTTCTCTTTTTAGTGTGCTTTTGAAATGTGCGACTTGTGGCGAGAACTGCAATGCAGAAAACAATGGTGTCGAATTTTTCATACGCTAGGTATGCATGAGTGCTTATTTTCTTGTCCTCTTTCTAGAAACCTTTGCTTCTCGGCCCACCAAACAATGCGTATGAGACCGATGTTGATAACGTTGCCAAAGGAGAAAGGGAGATTAAGCAGAACAATCCGAAATAGATTGTACCAGGCGTGTTATGGCGAGGAGCTAAGGTGCAAGTAAGCAGTTCTGATAACGAAACATTCGATTTTAATGAAGAAAATTCTTGGAACGCAAAAGACAATTTGTCCAAATCGAGGCAACGAGTGCCCGACATGAGCGTGGCCTGAAAAAACAAAATGGGCGAGCCTGAACCAAGTTTAGTAAAATGAATACAACAAGGGAATCGGGGGGGGGGGCTTGGTTCATCTGATCAATCCAGGGGTGGATATAAAATACGACACACGTTCTAAGAAATGGTATTGGCCATTTGCAAAATTTTGTTTCGACTCAGCTGCTGTGAATGAATGGCTTGGCTTTTGCAAGGAGGGATTATGCTTTTGAAACTTGGGTGCGGAATAACAATGTCATTGTTGGACAGTACCAATTGTGTCCCTCCCAAGGAAAGCGACACCACAGCCAAGCAGCGGTGTTATGCGGGAAGTCCGGTATGAGGAAAAGGGATCATTGGACAACAAAGAATGCAACTGAAAGAAGGATGTGCTCTTTCCAACAAGGGAGTGCTCACATATGCGTAAGATGCAATGTCGATGTACTTATTGAATGTTTACAATCTTACCAATAATGACCGTAAGGACTGTCTGAGGAAAACGAATAATGCTGGGGAAAAAAATCGTTTACCCTTGTGTGTGCCAATTTGAAAAAGAAAAATGTAGCCATTTCGCATCACTTATTGTTAAAGTAACTACCAGAGTTCAATTCCGGTATGGAAAATAAATGATGACGAAAAACATTAACACATGCTTGCGTTGACAATCATGTTTCGGTGTGTCGGGTATCCCTTCGCTAACAACAGGGTACCCGGCTCTTCCCTGGGTTCCATTTGCGTTGCTGGAATTCGTTTTGGAGCAAATTATTTTAGGCATGTTCGCATCGACCACCGCCTTTCTCTGTGGCATGTGTTCCCCTCGTAACAAGTCCGGCATGGTCTAGTGGCTAGGATACCCGGCTTTCACCCGGGAGGCCCGGGTTCAATTCCCGGTGCCGGAAATCGATATTTTTTAACATATTATTAAAAGTACTGGTTAGCATCAACATTCGTATCTGACATGGCATGCGTGTTGCATTGGCCGACAGCTCCGGCATGGTCTAGTGGCTAGGATACCCGGCTCTCACCCGGGAGGCCCGGGTTCAATTCCCGGTGCCGGAAATTGAACGAAATATTTAACACATGTAGGCATCAACTGCCCCGTATGGATGGTAAGCGGTCCACGCACTCACAAGTCCGGCATGGTCTAGTGGCTAGGATACCCGGCTCTCACCCGGGAGGCCCGGGTTCAATTCCCGGTGCCGGAAAATAATTTTGAGCGAAAAATTAATTAAAACTATCGCCCTAACGACCGTATTTTCGTGTGGCACGCCTACCGGTCGGTAACAAATCCGGCTATGGTCTAGTGGCTAGGATACCCGGCTCTCACCCGGGAGGCCCGGGTTCAATTCCGGTGCCGGAAAAATCATTTTGTACAAGATGTTTAGCACGTGTTAACACCAAAAACTTATTTCCGCGTGGCATGCGTACCCATTGGTAACAATTCCCGGCATGGTCTAGTGGCTAGGATACCCGGCTTTCACCCGGGAGGCCCGGGTTCGATTCCCGGTGCCGGAAGCCAATTTTGGTCGAAATGTTCTACCCTCTAAAGCACAGTATCGATAAAACAAAATGCAAATGGCGCAACTTGTGCCTTGCAATTTTTACAGAGATGCGTTAAATTCTTTCTCTTCGTTTCGAAACGGTGTCTTGACGGTTATACTTTGTCGTTACGTTGACTCTGCGTTGGGACATTGGTGTACTTTCAATGGAAATGGCGAGCAATGTAAAGAAAACGAACGTTACGCAAGAAGAATCGCAAACATTAGGCTCTCGTTAGGTTGATTATTAATAATTTATCAAACGTCCATTTCTGACTATTCACCCCAGCAATGCATGCGGCGACATTCTCTTTTTAGTGTGCTTTTGAAATGTGCGACTTGTGGCGAGAACTGCAATGCAGAAAAACAATGGTGTCGAATTTTTTCATACGCTAGGTATGCATGAGTGCTTATTTTCTTGTCCTCTTTCTAGAACCTTTGCTTCTCGGCCCACCAAACAATGCGTATGAGACCGATGTTGATAACGTTGCCAAAGGAGAAAGGGAGATTAAGCAGAACAATCCGAAATAGATTGTACCAGGCGTGTTATGGCGAGGAGCTAAGGTGCAAGTAAGCAGTTCTGATAACGAAACATTCGATTTTTAATGAAGAAAATTCTTGGAACGCAAAAGACAATTTGTCCAAATCGAGGCAACGAGTGCCCGACATGAGCGTGGCCTGAAAAAACAAAATGGGCGAGCCTGAACCAAGTTTAGTAAAATGAATACAACAAGGGAATCGGGGGGGGGGCTTGGTTCATCTGATCAATCCAGGGGTGGATATAAAATACGACACACGTTCTAAGAAATGGTATTGGCCATTTGCAAAATTTTGTTTCGACTCAGCTGCTGTGAATGAATGGCTTGGCTTTTGCAAGGAGGGATTATGCTTTTGAAACTTGGGTGCGGAATAACAATGTCATTGTTGACAGTACCCAATTGTGTCCCTCCCAAGGAAAGCGACACCACAGCCAAGCAGCGGTGTTATGCGGGAAGTCCGGTATGAGGAAAAGGGATCATTGGACAACAAAGAATGCAACTGAAAGAAGGATGTGCTCTTTCCAACAAGGGAGTGCTCACATATGCGTAAGATGCAATGTCGATGTACTTATTGAATGTTTACAATCTTACCAATAATGACCGTAAGGACTGTCTGAGAAAACGAATAATGCTGGGGAAAAAAATCGTTTACCCTTGTGTGTGCCAATTTGAAAAAGAAAAATGTAGCCATTTCGCATCACTTATTGTTAAAGTAACTACCAGAGTTCAATTCCCGGTATGGAAAATAAATGATGACGAAAAACATTTAACACATGCTTGCGTTGACAATCATGTTTCGGTGTGTCGGGTATCCCTTCGCTAACAACAGGGTACCCGGCTCTTCCCTGGGTTCCATTTGCGTTGCTGGAAATTCGTTTGGAGCAAATTATTTTAGGCATGTTCGCATCGACCACCGCCCTTTCTCTGTGGCATGTGTTCCCCTCGGTAACAAGTCCGGCATGGTCTAGTGGCTAGGATACCCGGCTTTCACCCGGGAGGCCCGGGTTCAATTCCCGGTGCCGGAAATCGATATTTTTTAACATATTATTAAAGTACTGGTTAGCATCAACATTCGTATCTGACATGGCATGCGTGTTGCATTGGCCGACAGCTCCGGCATGGTCTAGTGGCTAGGATACCCGGCTCTCACCCGGGAGGCCCGGGTTCAATTCCCGGTGCCGGAAATTGAACGAAATATTTAACACATGTAGGCATCAACTGCCCCGTATGGATGGTAAGCGGTCCACGCACTCACAAGTCCGGCATGGTCTAGTGGCTAGGATACCCGGCTCTCACCCGGGAGGCCCGGGTTCAATTCCCGGTGCCGGAAAATAATTTTGAGCGAAAAATTAATTAAAACTATCGCCCTAACGACCGTATTTTCGTGTGGCACGCCTACCGGTCGGTAACAAATCCGGCATGGTCTAGTGGCTAGGATACCCGGCTCTCACCCGGGAGGCCCGGGTTCAATTCCCGGTGCCGGAAAAATCATTTTGTACAAGATGTTTAGCACGTGTTAACACCAAAAACTTATTTCCGCGTGGCATGCGTACCATTGGTAACAATTCCGGCATGGTCTAGTGGCTAGGATACCCGGCTTTCACCGGAGGCCCGGGTTCGATTCCCGGTGCCGGAAGCCAATTTTGGTCGAAATGTTCTACCCTCTAAAGCACAGTATCGATAAAACAAAATGCAAATGGCGCAACTTGTGCCTTGCAATTTTACAGAGATGCGTTAAATTCTTTCTCTTCGTTTCGAAACGGTGTCTTGACGGTTATACTTTGTCGTTACGTTGACTCTGCGTTGGGACATTGGTGTACTTTCAATGGAAATGGCGAGCAATGTAAAGAAAACGAACGTTACGCAAGAAGAATCGCAAACATTAGGCTCTCGTTAGGTTGATTATTAATAATTTATCAAACGTCCATTTCTGACTATTCACCCCAGCAATGCATGCGGCGACATTTCTCTTTTTAGTGTGCTTTTGAAATGTGCGACTTGTGGCGAGAACTGCAATGCAGAAAACAATGGTGTCGAATTTTTCATACGCTAGGTATGCATGAGTGCTTATTTTCTTGTCCTCTTTCTAGAAACCTTTGCTTCTCGGCCCACCAAACAATGCGTATGAGACCGATGTTGATAACGTTGCCAAAGGAGAAAGGGAGATTAAGCAGAACAATCCGAAATAGATTGTACCAGGCGTGTTATGGCGAGGAGCTAAGGTGCAAGTAAGCAGTTCTGATAACGAAACATTCGATTTTAATGAAGAAATTCTTGGAACGCAAAAGACAATTTGTCCAAATCGAGGCAACGAGTGCCCGACATGAGCGTGGCCTGAAAAAACAAAATGGGCGAGCCTTGAACCAAGTTTAGTAAAATGAAATACAACAAGGGAATCGGGGGGGGGGGTTGGTTCATCTGATCAATCCAGGGGTGGATATAAAATACGACACACGTTCTAAGAAATGGTATTGCCATTTGCAAAATTTTGTTTCGACTCAGCTGCTGTGAATGAATGGCTTGGCTTTTGCAAGGAGGGATTATGCTTTTGAAACTTGGGTGCGGAATAACAATGTCATTGTTGACAGTACCAATTGTGTCCCTCCCAAGGAAAGCGACACCACAGCCAAGCAGCGGTGTTATGCGGGAAGTCCGGTATGAGGAAAAGGGATCATTGGGACAACAAGAATGCAACTGAAAGAAGGATGTGCTCTTTCCAACAAGGGAGTGCTCACATATGCGTAAGATGCAATGTCGATGTACTTATTGAATGTTTACAATCTTACCAATAATGACCGTAAGGACTGTCTGAGGAAAACGAATAATGCTGGGGAAAAAAATCGTTTACCCTTGTGTGTGCCAATTTGAAAAAGAAAAATGTAGCCATTTCGCAATCACTTATTGTTAAAGTAACTACCAGAGTTCAATTCCCGGTATGGAAAATAAATGATGACGAAAAACATTTAACACATGCTTGCGTTGACAATCATGTTTCGGTGTGTCGGGTATCCCTTCGCTAACAACAGGGTACCCGGCTCTTCCCTGGGTTCCATTTGCGTTGCTGGAAATTCGTTTGGAGCAAATTATTTTAGGCATGTTCGCATCGACCACCGCCCTTTCTCTGTGGCATGTGTTCCCCTCGGTAACAAGTCCGGCATGGTCTAGTGGCTAGGATACCCGGCTTTCACCCGGGAGGCCCGGGTTCAATTCCCGGTGCCGGAAATCGATATTTTTTAACATATTATTAAAAGTACTGGTTAGCATCAACATTCGTATCTGACATGGCATGCGTGTTGCATTGGCCGACAGCTCCGGCATGGTCTAGTGGCTAGGATACCCGGCTCTCACCCGGGAGGCCCGGGTTCAATTCCCGGTGCCGGAAATTGAACGAAATATTTAACACATGTAGGCATCAACTGCCCCGTATGGATGGTAAGCGGTCCACGCACTCACAAGTCCGGCATGGTCTAGTGGCTAGGATACCCGGCTCTCACCCGGGAGGCCCGGGTTCAATTCCCGGTGCCGGAAAATAATTTTGAGCGAAAAATTAATTAAACTATCGCCCTAACGACCGTATTTTCGTGTGGCACGCCTACCGGTCGGTAACAAATCCGGCATGGTCTAGTGGCTAGGATACCCGGCTCTCACCCGGGAGGCCCGGGTTCAATTCCCGGTGCCGGAAAAATCATTTTTGTACAAGATGTTTAGCACGTGTTAACACCAAAAACTTATTTCCGCGTGGCATGCGTACCCATTGGTAACAATTCCGGCATGGTCTAGTGGCTAGGATACCCGGCTTTCACCGGGAGGCCCGGGTTCGATTCCCGGTGCCGGAAGCCAATTTTGGTCGAAATGTTCTACCTCTAAAGCACAGTATCGATAAAACAAAATGCAAATGGCGCAACTTGTGCCTTGCAATTTACAGAGATGCGTTAAATTCTTTCTCTTCGTTTCGAAACGGTGTCTTGACGGTTATACTTTGTCGTTACGTTGACTCTGCGTTGGGACATTGGTGTACTTTCAATGGAAATGGCGAGCAATGTAAAGAAAACGAACGTTACGCAAGAAGAATCGCAAACATTAGGCTCTCGTTAGGTTGATTATTAATAATTTATCAAACGTCCATTTCTGACTATTCACCCCCAGCAATGCATGCGGCGACATTTCTCTTTTTAGTGTGCTTTTGAAATGTGCGACTTGTGGCGAGAACTGCAATGCAGAAAACAATGGTGTCGAATTTTTCATACGCTAGGTATGCATGAGTGCTTATTTTCTTGTCCTCTTTCTAGAAACCTTTGCTTCTCGGCCCACCAAACAATGCGTATGAGACCGATGTTGATAACGTTGCCAAAGGAGAAAGGGAGATTAAGCAGAACAATCCGAAATAGATTGTACCAGGCGTGTTATGGCGAGGAGCTAAGGTTGCAAGTAAGCAGTTCTGATAACGAAACATTCGATTTTAATGAAGAAAATTCTTGGAACGCAAAAGACAATTTGTCCAAATCGAGGCAACGAGTGCCCGACATGAGCGTGGCCTGAAAAAACAAAATGGGCGAGCCTGAACCAAGTTTAGTAAAATGAATACAACAAGGGAATCGGGGGGGGGGGGTTGGTTCATCTGATCAATCCAGGGGTGGATATAAAATACGACACACGTTCTAAGAAATGGTATTGGCCATTTGCAAAATTTTGTTTCGACTCAGCTGCTGTGAATGAATGGCTTGGCTTTTGCAAGGAGGGATTATGCTTTTGAAACTTGGGTGCGGAATAACAATGTCATTGTTGACAGTACCAATTGTGTCCCTCCCAAGGAAAGCGACACCACAGCCAAGCAGCGGTGTTATGCGGGAAGTCCGGTATGAGGAAAAAGGGATCATTGGACAACAAAGAATGCAACTGAAGAAGGATGTGCTCTTTCCAACAAGGGAGTGCTCACATATGCGTAAGATGCAATGTCGATGTACTTATTGAATGTTTACAATCTTACCAATAATGACCGTAAGGACTGTCTGAGAAAACGAATAATGCTGGGGAAAAAAATCGTTTACCCTTGTGTGTGCCAATTTGAAAAAGAAAAATGTAGCCATTTCGCATCACTTATTGTTAAAGTAACTACCAGAGTTCAATTCCCGGTATGGAAAATAAATGATGACGAAAAACATTTAAACACATGCTTGCGTTGACAATCATGTTTCGGTGTGTCGGGTATCCCTTCGCTAACAACAGGGTACCCGGCTCTTCCCTGGGTTCCATTTGCGTTGCTGGAAATTCGTTTGGAGCAAATTATTTTAGGCATGTTCGCATCGACCACCGCCCTTTCTCTGTGGCATGTGTTCCCCTCGGTAACAAGTCCGGCATGGTCTAGTGGCTAGGATACCCGGCTTTCACCCGGGAGGCCCGGTTCAATTCCCGGTGCCGGAAATCGATATTTTTTAACATATTATTAAAAGTACTGGTTAGCATCAACATTCGTATCTGACATGGCATGCGTGTTGCATTGGCCGACAGCTCCGGCAATGGTCTAGTGGCTAGGATACCCGGCTCTCACCCGGGAGGCCCGGGTTCAATTCCCGGTGCCGGAAATTGAACGAAATATTTAACACATGTAGGCATCAACTGCCCCGTATGGATGGTAAGCGGTCCACGCACTCACAAGTCGGCATGGTCTAGTGGCTAGGATACCCGGCTCTCACCCGGGAGGCCCGGGTTCAATTCCCGGTGCCGGAAAATAATTTTGAGCGAAAAATTAATTAAAACTATCGCCCTAACGACCGTATTTTCGTGTGGCACGCCTACCGGTCGGTAACAAATCCGGCATGGTCTAGTGGCTAGGATACCCGGCTCTCACCCGGGAGGCCCGGGTTCAATTCCCGGTGCCGGAAAAATCATTTTGTACAAGATGTTTAGCACGTGTTAACACCAAAAACTTATTTCCGCGTGGCTATGCGTACCCATTGGTAACAATTCCGGCATGGTCTAGTGGCTAGGATACCCGGCTTTCACCCGGGAGGCCCGGGTTCGATTCCCGGTGCCGGGAAGCCCAATTTTGGTCGAATGTTCTACCCTCTAAAGCACAGTATCGATAAACAAAATGCAAATGGCGCAACTTGTGCCTTGCAATTTTACAGAGATGCGTTAAATTCTTTCTCTTCGTTTCGAACGGTGTCTGACGGTTATACTTTTGTCGTTACGTTGACTCTGCGTTGGGACATTGGTGTACTTTCAATGGAAATGGCGAGCAATGTAAAGAAAACGAACGTTACGCAAGAAGAATCGCAAACATTAGGCTCTCGTTAGGTTGATTATTAATAATTTATCAAACGTCCATTTCTGACTATTCACCCCAGCAATGCATGCGGCGACATTTCTCTTTTTAGTGTGCTTTTGAAATGTGCTACTTGTGGCGAGAACTGCAATGCAGAAAACAATGGTGTCGAATTTTTCATACGCTAGGTATGCATGAGTGCTTATTTTCTTGTCCTCTTTCTAGAAACCTTTGCTTCTCGGCCCACCAAACAATGCGTATGAGACCGATGTTGATAACGTTGCCAAAGGAGAAAGGGAGATTAAGCAGAACAATCCGAAATAGATTGTACCAGGCGTGTTATGGCGAGGAGCTAAGGTGCAAGTAAGCAGTTCTGATAACGAAACATTCGATTTTAATGAAGAAAATTCTTGGAACGCAAAAGACAATTTGTCCAAATCGAGGCAACGAGTGCCCGACATGAGCGTGGCCTGAAAAAACAA
The DNA here is from genome assembly GCA_031308135.1 of Acheta domesticus. Lineage (NCBI taxonomy): Eukaryota > Metazoa > Arthropoda > Insecta > Orthoptera > Gryllidae > Acheta > Acheta domesticus. The sequence goes on from JAHLJT010000041.1 coordinate 23,110, forward strand.
AATGGGCGAACCTGAACCAAGTTTAGTAAAATGAATACAACAAGGGAATCGGGGGGGGGGGGTTGGTTCATCTGATCAATCCAGGGGTGGATATAAAATACGACACACGTTCTAAGAAATGGTATTGGCCATTTGCAAAATTTTGTTTCGACTCAGCTGCTGTGAATGAATGGCTTGGCTTTTGCAAGGAGGGATTTGCTTTTGAAACTTGGGTGCGGAATAACAATGTCATTGTTGACAGTACCAATTGTGTCCCTCCCAAGGAAAGCGACACCACAGCCAAGCAGCGGTGTTATGCGGGAAGTCCGGTATGAGGAAAAGGGATCATTGGACAACAAAGAATGCAACTGAAAGAAAGATGTGCTCTTTCCCACAAGGGAGTGCACACATATGCGTAAGATGCAATGTCGATGTACTTATTGAATGTTTACAATCTTACCAATACTGACCGTAAGGACTGTCTGAGAAAACGAATAATGCTGGGGGGGGGAAATCGTTTACCCTTGTGTGTGCCAATTTGAAAAAGAAAAATGTAGCCATTTCGCATCACTTATTGTTAAAGTAACTACCAGAGTTCAATTCCCGGTATGGAAAATAAATGATGACGAAAAACATTTAACACATGCTTGCGTTGACAATCATGTTTCGGTGTGTCGGGTATCCCTTCGCTAACAACAGGGTACCCGGCTCTTCCCTGGGTTCCATTTGCGTTGCTGGAAATTCGTTTGGAGCAAATTATTTTAGGCATGTTCGCATCGACCACCGCCCTTTCTCTGTGGCATGTGTTCCCCTCGGTAACAAGTCCGGCATGGTCTAGTGGCTAGGATACCCGGCTTTCACCCGGGAGGCCCGGGTTCAATTCCCGGTGCCGGAAATCGATATTTTTAAACATATTATTAAAAACACTGGTTAGCATCAACATTCGTATCTCACATGGCATGCGTGTTGCATTGGCCGACAGCTCCGGCATGGTCTAGTGGCTAGGATACCCGGCTCTCACCCGGGAGGCCCGGGTTCAATTCCCGGTGCCGGAAATTGAACGCAATATTTAACACATGTAGGCATCAACTGCCCCGTATGGGTGGTAAGCGGTCCACGCACTCACAAGTCCGGCATGGTCTAGTGGCTAGGATACCCGGCTCTCACCCGGGAGGCCCGGGTTCAATTCCCGGTGCCGGAAAATAATTTTGAGCGAAAAATTAATTAAAACTATCGCCCTAACGACCGTATTTTCGTGTGGCACGCCTACCGGTCGGTAACAAATCCGGCATGGTCTAGTGGCTAGGATACCCGGCTCTCACCCGGGAGGCCCGGGTTCAATTCCCGGTGCCGGAAAAATCATTTTGTACAAGATGTTTAGCACGTGTTAACACCAAAAACTTATTTCCGCGTGGCATGCGTACCCATTGGTAACAATTCCGGCATGGTCTAGTGGCTAGGATACCCGGCTTTCACCCGGGAGGCCCGGGTTCGATTCCCGGTGCCGGAAGCCAATTTTGGTCGAAAAGTTCTACCCTCTAAAGAACAGTATCGATAAAACAAAATGCAAATGGCGCAACTTGTGCCTTGCAATTTTACAGAGATGCGTTAAATTCTTTCTCTTCGATTCGAAACGGTGTCTTGACGGTTATACTTTGTCGTTACGTTGACTCTGCGTTGTGATATTGGTGTACTTTCAATGGAAATGGCGAGCAATGTAAAGAAAACGAACGTTACGCAAGAAGAATCGCAAACATTAGGCTCTCGTTAGGTTGATTATTAATAATTTATCAAACGTCCATATCTGACTATTCACTCCAGCAATGCATGCGGCGACATTTCTTTTTAGTGTGCTTTTGAAATGTGCGACTTGTGGCGAGAACTGCAATGCAGAAAACAATGGTATCGAATTTTTCATACGCTAGGCATGCATGAGTGCTTATTTTCTTGTCCTCTTTCTAGAAACCTTTGCTTCTCGGGTCACCAAACAATGCGTATGAGACCGATGTTGATAACGTTGCCAAAGGAGAAAGGGAGATTAAGCAGAACAATCCGAAATAGATTGTACCAGGCGTGTTATGGCGAGGAGCTAAGGTGCAAGTAAGCAGTTCTGATAACGAAACATTCGATTTTAATGAAGAAAATTCTTGGAACGCAAAGACAATTTGTCCAAATCGAGGCAACGAGTGCCCGACATGAGCGTGGCCTGAAAAAACAAAATGGGCGAGCCTGAACCAAGTTAGTAAAATGAATACAACAAGGGAATCGGGGGGGGGGGTTGGTTCATCTGATCAATCCAGGGGTGGATATAAAATACGACACACGTTCTAAGAAATGGTATTGGCCATTTGCAAAATTTTGTTTCGACTCAGCTGCTGTGAATGAATGGCTTGGCTTTTGCAAGGAGGGATTATGCTTTTGAAACTTGGGTGCGGAATAACAATGTCATTGTTGAAAGTACCAATTGTGTCCTCCAAGGAAAGCGACACCACAGCCAAGCAGCGTGTTTATGCGGGAAGTCCGGTATGAGGAAAAGGGATCATTGGACAACAAAGAATGCAACTGAAAGAAGGATGTGCTCTTTCCCACAAGGGAGTGCTCACATATGCGTAAGATGCAATGTCGATGTACTTATTGATGTTTACAATCTTACCAATAATGACCGTAAGGACTGTCTGAGAAAACGAATAATGCTGGGGGGGGAAAATCGTTTACCCTTGTGTGTGCCAATTTGAAAAAGAAAAAATGTAGCCATTTCGCATCACTTTATTGTTAAAGTAACTACCAGAGTTCAATTCCGGTATGGAAAATAAATGATGACGAAAAACATTTAACACACATGCTTGCGTTGACAATCAATGTTTTCGGTGTGTCGGGTATCCTTCGCATACCAACAGGGTACCCGCTCTCTCCTCCCCTGGGTTCCATTTGCGTGCTGGAAATTCGTTTGGAGCAAATTCATTTAGGCATGTTCGCATCGACCACCGCCCTTTCTCTGTGGCATGTGTTCCCTCGGTAACAAGTCCGGCATG
>JAHLJT010000042.1:12500-15000 GCA_031308135.1 Acheta domesticus
GTGTGTGTCTGTGTGTGTCTGTGTGTGTCTGTGTGTGTGTCTGTGTGTGTCTGTGTGTGTCTGTGTGTGTGTCTGTTGTGTGTCTGTGTGTGTCTGTGTGTGTGTCTGTGTGTTGTCTGTGTGTGTGTCTGTGTGTGTGTCTGTGTGTGTCTGTGTGTGTCTGTGTGTGTCTGTGTGTGTCTGTGTGGTGTGTCTGTGTGTGTGTCTGTGTGTGTGTCTGTGTGTGTCTGTGTGTGTTGTCTGTGTGGTCTGTGTGTTGTCTGTGTGTGTCTGTGTGTGTCTGTGTGTGTGTCTGTGTGTGTGTCTGTGTGTGTCTGTGTGTGTGTCTGTGTGTGCTGTGTGTGTGTCGTGTGTGTGTCTGTGTGTTGTCTGTGGTGTGTCTGTGTGTGTCTGTGTGTGTTCTGTGTGTGTGTCTGTGTGTGTCTGGTGTGTGTCTGTGTGTGTCTGTGTGTGTCTGTGTGTGTGTGTGTGTGTCTGTGTGTGTGTCTGTGTGTGTGTCTGTGTGTGTGTCTGTGTGTGTCTGTGTGTGTCTGTGTGTGTCTGTGTGTGTCTGTGTGTGTCTGTGTGTGTCTGTGTGTGTCTGTGTGTGTGTCTGTGTGTGTGTCTGTGTGTGTGTCTGTGTGTGTGTGTCTGTGTGTGTCTGTGTGTGTCTGTGTGTGTGTCTGTGTGTGTCTGTGTGTGTGTCTGTGTGTGTCTGTGTGTGTCTGTGTGTGTGTGTGTCTGTGTGTGTCTGTGTGTGTCTGTGTGTGTGTCTGTGTGTGTCTGTGTGTGTCTGTGTGTGTCTGTGTGTGTCTGTGTGTGTCTGTGTGTGTGTCTGTGTGTGTGTGTCTGTGTGTGTCTGTGTGTGTCTGTGTGTGTGTCTGTGTGTGTCTGTGTGTGTCTGTGTGTGTCTGTGTGTGTCTGTGTGTGTCTGTGTGTGTCTGTGTGTGTCTGTGTGTGTCTGTGTGTGTGTCTGTGTGTGTCTGTCTGTGTGTCTGTGTGTGTCTGTGTGTGTGTCCTGTGTGTGTCTGGTGTGTTCTGTGTGTGTGTCTGTGTGTGTCTGTGTGTGTGTCATGTGGGTGTTTCTGTGGTGTGTCTGTGTGTGTTCCTGTGTGTGTCTGTGTGTAGTCTGTGTGTTGTCTGTGTGTGTCTGTGTGGGTGTCTGTGTGTGTCTGTAGTGTCCGTGTGTGTGTCTGTGTGTGTGTCTGTGTGTGTCTTGTGTGTTGTCTGGTGGTGTGTCCTGTGTGTGTCTGTGTTGTGTGTCTGTGTGTGTCTGTTGTGTGTCTGTGTGTGTGTGTCTGTGTGTGTCTGTGTGTGTGTTCTGTGTGTGTGTCTGTGTGTGTCTGTGTGTGTCTGTGTGTGTCTGTGTGTGTGTCTGTGTGTGTGTCTGTGTGTGCTGTGATGTTGTCTGTGTGTGTCTGTGTGTGTGTCTGTGTGTGTGTCTGTGTGTGTGTCTGTGTGTGTGTCTGTGTGTGTGTCTGTGTGTGTGTCTGTGTGTGTGTCTGTGTGTGTCTGTGTGTGTGTCTGTGTGTGTGTCTGTGTGTGTGTCTGTGTGATGTCTGTGTGTGTCTGTGTGTTTGTCTGTCGTGTGTGTACTGTGTGTGTGTCTGTGTGTGTTCTGTGTGTGTCTGGAGTGTGTCTGTGTTTGTGTCTGTGTGTGTTGGTGTGTGTCTGTGTGTGTCTGTGTGTGTGTCTAGTGTGTGTGTCTCTGTGTGTGTGTCGTGTGTGTGTATGGTGTGTGTCTGTGTGTGTCCTGTGGTGTGTGTCTAGTGTGTGTCTGAGTGGTGTCTGTGTGTGTCTGTGGTGTGTCTGTGTGTGTCTGTGTGTGTCTGTGTGTGTGTCTTGTGTGTCTGTGTGTTTCTGTGTGTGTCTGTGTGTGTCTGTGTGTGTCTGTTGTGTGTTGTCAGTGTGTGTGTCTGGTTTGTGTCTGTGTGTGTCTGTGTGTGTGTCTGGTGTGTGTGTCTGTGTGTACTGTGTGTGTGTCTGTGGGTGTCTGTGTGTGTGTCTGTGGTGTGTCTGTGTGTGTGTCTGTGTGTGTTCTGTGTGTGTCCTGTGTGTGTCTGTGTGTGTCTGTGTGTGTCTGTGTGTGTGTCTGTGTGTGTCTGTGTGTGTGCATGTGTGTTCTGTGTGTGTCTGGTGTGTGTCTGTGTGTGTGTCTGTGTGTGTCTGTGTGTGGTCTGTTGTGTGTCGGTGTGTGTCTGTGTGTGTCTGTGTGTGTCTGTGGTGTGTCTGGTGTGTCTGTGTGTGTGTTGCTGTGGTGTGTCTGTGATGTGTGTCTGGGTGTGTGTCTGTGTGTGGTCTGTGTGTGTCTGTGTGTGTCTGTGTGTGTCCTGTGTGTGTGTTGTGTGTGTGTCTGTGTGTGTGTCTGTGTGGGTCTGTGTGTGTGCTCTGTGTTGTGTCTGTGTGTGTCTGTGTGTGTCTGTGTTGTGTCTGTGTGTGTGTCTGTGTGTGTCTGTGTGTGTCTGTGTGTGTGTCTGTGTGTGTGTCTGTGTGTGTCTGTGTGTGTCTGTGTGTGGTCTTT
>JAHLJT010000043.1:0-14800 GCA_031308135.1 Acheta domesticus
CGCTAACTGCGCTCGCTGCCGTTCCGAGGCGCCTGCTTCAGACGGGAGGGTACCTCGGTCCCCTACACCGCACGTCTGAAGGACGTGGCGGCAGTTTGCAAAAGCTGCATCCTGTGTAGGATTGCAGCGTGTGATGCTGCTTGCCATTGCCAGCATATAGGGCGAAGCTGGAAATTGCCCCGTTTGGGGCAATAAGCTGTGCCGCGGAATTCGTCCCCTGCAGGGTGGCCCTCGCCGTGCAGAGGCGGCAGCGCACCGCATACTCGCAGTTGCGAGCAAGGTGACCCCACCGACAGCATTCTCACGCAAAATCGCGGTCGCGCCCACTTCTCCGCTCGACCACGACAGTAAACGATTCCAGCTGCCTGACATGGTAGATTTTGCGCGACGCAGCGCTGTCACTGAGGGTGACAGTGAAAGTGCCTGTGGGCACCTCCACACGCTGCGTTGCGGTGCCTTGATGCACCTTGGGCCACCCCGGAATCGTGGTTTCTGGCGACCACGATTTCTCTAAGCAGTGAGATTTGCTTCACTGCCTTGGGAACGAAGCCGAGCTTTTTGAGCTCGGAATCGACGTTCTCCGCGGTGTAGCCCTGCGGAAGGCCTCTTACAAACCACTCTGAGAAGCTTCTCAGCATTCTCAGATGGCGGCGGGTGCGAAAAGTTGAAAATCTTTTCGCTGCGAGCGTATCGCTCCGCCTCCGCGTAGGCAGCACGGCCGAAAGTGTGTATTTCATAAACGATCTTTCCGTGTTTGCCGGAGACCTTCGTATGGTCGCCTTGTACCCTGTTAAAGGTCCAAGTGCCCGGCCATGGTGAAGCACCGGGCTTTCCACTAATATTCAGCCTTATAGGATAAGGCCTTTTAGGCGGCCGGGAGGGCGTGAGGCGCCGGTCCTGAGGCTCTTCCGCGGGCGGGCCCTGCGCGGAGTCGCCCGCCCCGGTATCGCCGCTGCTGGCCGACTGCGCTGGCGTGCGAGACGACTTGCCAGCCGTCTGAAAGCTCGCCACTTGAGGAGGGAGGGGAAACAGAGGATTGCCGACGGCCAGAATCCGTGGGCGCACTCACCGTTTCGCTGTTGGAGCCGGGCGGCGGGTTGGGCGCAGCTGCGGAGGGCGTCGAGAGACCCAGCTGGGCCGTCCGTCGCCTGGGCCGCTCGCCGGCGCCGTCTCCTTTTTCTCTTTTACGGCCGGGGCGAGCTGGATTGCGCAGCCGGGCGGAGCAGATGACAAAGTAAGGTGTGCCGGTTCCTCCGAGGAGCCCTGGCGCTGGCAAGCGCGTTTGGCCGGCGGGAGTGGGCAGCGGGCGACCCTCCCGCTGCGCTCCCCGGGTCCGGGGAGCCGGCGGCGGGCGAGCCACAAGCCGTGTTACCCAGGGTCGACAACTCGCCGTAGGGCTCGAGCTGAGCGGCTGGGAGGCCGCCGGCCAATCCCAGCGCCGCGTCGTCGACCAATCCGGTCGTCCCACCGCGCGGAGTGGAGGCAGGGTTGCCCTCGTCGGCCGCCAGGGGCGCTGAAGGGAGCTCCGTTTAATATGCCGCCGGGGGCGCCTGTACGATCAGCGCTGCTGGCACAGCTGGACGAGTCGGGCGCACCGCTACTGCGGCGCCGCTTCGATGATGGTAAAATAAAAGGGGCGGCTGGTGGCGAGAAGCGCTGCTCGAAAGAGCGCGTCAGCTCTCGCACGTGCTGCCCCCGCAGGGGTGCCTGGCGCCTGCGGGATGACAGGCGGGGGATCCGCGGAGAGCGGGTCGGCCCCTGCGCAGCCCGCGCGGCGCTTACGCCGGCGAGGAGCTCGCTGCCCGGCGCCAGGGACGGGATCGCACCCGCGCCGACTCCCCGGAAGGAGTTTCCAGTATTCCAGCAGAACCTGGCTGTTCGCCATGGCGAAAGCACAGATGACACCGCTGGGGATGCCGGCGAGCACGTTTTCCATGCTGGCGGCGTCGGGTGTTGTAGATGGCGGTGGTGCTGTGATATGCGCGGCTGGCAGCTGCTTCGGCAAGCAGTGGGCGCAGTTGACGTATAGGTGGTGGTGATGGTATTGGTGGTGGTGGCAGTGGTGGTGGCGCCGGCATTACAAAATGCACGTCGCTTGTCGCCACGATGCCCTCGGCCACCCACCACAATGATTTCATTGAGCGGCGTGGAAGCTGTCAGCTTCTCCATGCTGGACACACAGACGAGCTCCTTGCTGGGGTTTTCGCCCGAGGACCGCGGCCCCTGGTCGAGAGCGACCAGGTGGCGCTGTCGCTTAGCGAGCGCCTCCGCTCGTAGGGTCTGCTCTCCTGAGGCCATGGCTGGCCTGGCTAACGGCACATTTTGCTCACACAAGAGTGGGCCCCGCGAGAGCAGAGCTCGATCTCGAGAAAACTCAGTCCACGCTGCGTTCCCGCACTGTGTTCCGCTCAACGCCTCGTGAGAGCAAAACTTAATCACGAGTACGTCAGGTACTAGCCGTGCAAGGAAAGCTATGCGTACTTTCCGCTCAACACAACGTGGGAGCAAAGCTCAACCACGTGTGCCAGGTACTCTAACGCACCGCAGCAGAGGCTAAGTGTCCGAAGTCCGAGCCGGAACAGTGCGGAGAAAGCTGGGATGCTGTCACCCCGCCGCCACGGATGTTACTTCATGATAGCTGCTTCACCATTCGATCGTCACGGCGTCCGGAAGTGATAAGTGATGCCCGCGGTGACCAGAGCTCTTCGGCGGTGCGTCCGTCCTCCGCGGCGGCCAGGTAGCGACTGGTAAGAAAGAGGCATGGTTCTCAATTCTTTATATAGGTCCTTCGGCGCTACCCGCCGCCCCCATTGCCCCCATCGTACCACGCCGTACCCGCGCTGGGCAGTATCACCAGTGTCACCAACAGTATCCAACGTCCAGGAACATAATGTTCAAAACGTTAGTCACCACGTTTGAGAAGTGTGTAGGGCCACCAGCATGCAGAAATGCTACGATCCCTTCCCTTCCCCGGGCGCGCGTTTGCTGGTGGAGCGCCACGTGACCTTTTGTGGCGGGCTGTCACATTCAAAATATCCGTTAAACACTAGTCGCAAACAATCAAAATTACTCAAAAAACCCTTATCTAACATATGACAATATATACAACATTGAATTTGTCGTTTTACGCTCGTCATTATAGAATAAAAATACGTGTAGTTCCATTTGAAAATCAATGTCACTGCTTCAAATATCTCGTAAAATACAAGTGATAAATATAAATGATATTAATTATCCCCATTTCCTCATGGACTTCCCTAAAAACTGCACTGAATATTGAATTTCAAAATAGTTTTATTGTTAATGAGCATATAATAAAACGGTTTTCAGAAAATAATTCAGGAGATAATCAAAAACTCGTAAAAAATAGTCAAAAACACTAAATGGTACATTTCTCATTACTAGTCAAATGACTAGCATGTTTCGAAATGCCACCAGTAGAAAACATCTTCCGTCACTTTTGAAAAAATCTTAACTGCGAGTACTGTCATTAATCAGATCATGCAGCTAAGTGTGTCAAAGCAATCTTGTCAAAAGTTGAGGCCTTTCGTCACATTTTAAGGCAGCCGAAAGACGATGGTCAGTCGTACTGCTGTATACACAGCATTTATGCCCGCCAAGGCGGGTCCGAGCAGGCCCACTGTGGCCCCGGGAGTGGGTTGCGGCCCACTGTGTGTGGTCCGAGAAGCGGAGCCGGCCAGGGGAGGAATGCCTGCTTCCCGGGATCGCCACCAGGGGCAGGTCGTGTTGCGACCGGCCGCGCCGAGGCGTTACGGGCCAGCAGTCAGCGGAGGCGACACCGCCGTTCCCGCCGGAAAAGGCGAGAAGATCCAGACTCGTCACTCCGGCTCCGCTACTATAAAAGGGGGAAGCCGGCTCGGAGCGGACAGTTGGTGTTTGGAGAGTGAGCCCGCGCTAATGATCAGTGTTGTCGTGACGGAGGTGCTTGAAGACGTCAGTGGTGAGCGAGTGGTTATCCCTTCTGGACTTTCGGCTGACTGGCTTCGTATTGGTGCATCTTCTGGTATATAGGTTTGACTGGCTACGTGTTTTGGACTTCTACTGGCATATCTGTTACCCCTGGCTTGTATTTGGTTATTCTTTGGACAACGGAAGTAAATTGTGTAATCTGAACTGTTTATTTCTCTGCCCTGCATTTCCCAGTACATAACACGTACCTCAGTTCACCGTAGAAGGATCTGGTAAGACGAGGGAGGCCCAACGTAGGCTGCACATGCGTTGGCCGTCTCTTCGCGTGTGGAAAACAGGGAAAGGGATGAGAAGTACCAGGGCATTTGGGTCTTTTCTCGAAGGAGAGATGGTAGAATGAAGTATAATATAAACTGTAAACAGCGTTCGCTTCTTGTAAAGATGTAATAAGTGGTATCATCAATTATTATTTAACATTTTAACTTTTACAAAATTGTAATTGTATGACTTTTTAATTCATGAACATAAAAACATGGAGCACAGAAATCGGCTTAGGTGACTCAGAGCATCAGTTTGTGCATGTCATTGCAGAGCCTCTGACCGGCAGCTCTAGTGTCTGAGTTCCGACGGTGGGTGGCAGGATTTTCGACACTAGCCAATCACCTAGGTCGATATCAGCTGCTGTTTGGAGGGAAATTCTAGCAGCCGGCTGCCTTGATCGGTAGTTTTCCGTTGTTTATTCGAAAAACACCAGGACAATTACGGAGCATTATCTTAAAAAACGTGCCTGGGACCGCGCGCAATCTTCCCATAATCATCATTGTCCCCTCCTTTCCCCTTACACTACACTCACATACACTTACATACCCAACACTACTACACATGTCGGGAGACAACTCAGAAGCTTGATAGAGCTTGTCCCAAGTAGATCTGTCACCTTAAAAACACTACACTTATGGAACTATGATGCGCCCAGAATGACAAATAAATCAATCATCCATGGAGCACAAAACATCAACGGTACAGAAATATCAGCATAATCCACGTACCATATCTGGGGTCTTTTTGGATCCCATCATCATTATTGCTTTCCCGTAAACTAGACGTATGTACGTACGTTCGAATAGTACAGAGACTGTTATATAATGCTGCGCAAAAAACGGCGAATTTTCGGCAGAAAATCTCTTATTACAGGGATCTGGTAACGAAAAAGTGGATAAATCCAGTTGCTAAATTAAGGGAAAAAATATCCTAATACGTGGTGCAGACAGAACCCCTGTTTGGTGGGTCCTTGATACCGAAAAACCAAGGGCAAGCAAAACGTCAGTCCGTCTATCTGCGAACAACGCCAGCGACTAAAACCGTTCAGCCGATTTTCTCCAAAATTGATACTTCTCGATCGATCTAAATGATCTCGCGGCCCCTTGAATTTGAAACCGATATTTTAATTTTTAAGGATACTTTACATGAAGCCCCTGGGACATTTTCAAAATTTCAACAAATGGCGTCAACAATTTTGACTAAATTTTGTTGTTGGGTAGTCTGAAGGCTATTTAAGAGAATGGCGTAGGTCTCATGTCGATTGAAAACTCTGATTTTTCGAAAATTGAAAAAATTCAAAATTTTTTCGCCAGCTTTCTCTAACTACAATTATGAAAATACATTTTTTTCTTAATGAAATGTGTTCATAAAAAATTGGACTTCAAATAAGGTCATGTTCAATTTTTCAAAAATAAGTATTTTTTCAAAAAATTGTTTCAGACATAGACAATTTTTATTTTCTTTAAACCTTTTTTTCTTAAAAACCGCAGAACGTTTTTTATTAAATTGAGACCTGAGATAGCATACAGGAAGCTTAAGAGAATGGTGCAGGTTTCATGATCGTTAAAATGCGTGATTTTGCAAAAACGTTAAATAAATTTTAAAAATGTTGGCGTCTATCTACAACTACAATTGTGAAGATACGATTGTTTTTCTTAATGAAATATGCTCATCGAAAACAGATCTTCAAATAAGGTTAGGTTGAATTTTTTGAGAATATGAGTAGTTTTTCCATAATTTCCTGACAAACATCATAGCACGCTCGGAATTGACTGCGCTTCGTTTTCGTCGTTTTCTTACAACTTCAATTTTAAAATACAATTTTTTCTCAACTTCATGTATTTATCAAAACTACAACTTCAAATAAGGTCATGCTTAACTTTTTTTTCAAATACGAGTAGTTTTTTATGTAATTTTGTGACAAACATAATGGCCCGCTGTAAATTTACTGTGCTTCGGACAGCTGGATGCGTCGTAAATTAGAATTTGCAATTTTGTATCTTATTTCTTTGTTCGTTTCTTACATTCGACCGTTTGTTATACATTGACACATTAATATTTTAGAAATTGTTTAGTTTAAAATATTTGAAATAAAAAGTAAAAAATTAATAGCCCTCAGAATAGAGACAATGTAGGGTCTGCAACAATGGAATTCAGTTTGCGCTCGGGAATATCTGTAAATTACGTGTGATTGTTGTGACTTAATGGTGCTGTATGAGATGGAGTTATAATAGTCTAATTTATGTTGATATTTGCAGGAAAATATTTAGTTTTCGCACTAAATGCTGTACCATTTGTAGTGAGAAGAGTATTTGTTGCATGGTTTTAGAATACTCTTCTCTAATCACGGCCTTATGGAATGCATTTCTATATTGTCCAGGGTATCAGGCTTCTTTTTCCTATACATGTTTACAAAACTTTTGTATTCTATTTTTGTGCAGTTGTAGAATTCACATAGTTCTGACAACACTGCAATGGAAACAGTTGTTCGCTTCTTGGTTGAATTGGACGTTTTCAAATAATAGCTAAGATGTTAGTAACGCATGAAGTGCAATATTTCAGTACTACGTAGCTGTTTTCAATAACGCGGGAAAGTATGTTGTTCGTGTAGCACCACAAGTTTTTTTAAATATTTTCTTGAAGTTTTGCAGGATAATTTCAATCTTCTAGGTATACCTTCACGTACTTATTAAGCAGGTACCGAACCATTACCACATACTTTCCAAATTTTATTAGAGTTATTAATGTTTTTTCGTTACATGAGTTTGGTTTGCCCTAAGATACAGCCTATTATTTTCTCATTATTATTTGAAATATCTTACCATGAACCTATAATAATGTGTCTCTTACAGGCAATATTCGATTTATCTCGAAATAACTTTCGTAAATTTCTGTATCATTATGTATCAACAATCGAGGTTACGTACGGTAGAGGTTATTCTTTATATGCAATATTTAATATAAGTAAATTATATTTACTACGTTATTGAAAATAAATTATAAAATGTATACTTATATAAAAATAATTATTTTTACTCAGTATATATCCGTATACATTCCTGTTTTCCACTTCCAATTGTCGATAAAGCTTGGGGTCCAAAAAGACTCAAGGTATAGTACTTGATTGTAAATTGTAGATATGGTACGATGGTTAAGTTAAATTATTGTTGTTCAAAACATGGGTATTTCATAGAAACATCGATTTTTTTAAATATTCGAAATCTGTGTTGTATATGTGAGATATTTGAATAACATTCACATGACGGTTGACAATGACGATCAGAGATCTCTTGCATTTTGAGAGGCGCAAAGGCCGCGTTGTTCACTGCAGCCGTGGTGGGCAGATTCAATGTCGCAAGCGGGTGCCTTGAAGAGACGCCTAGGCGGCGCGCGCGATGAGGTAGCTGTCAGCGCTCATGGGAATGGCGAACCGAGCTGTTCCGTACACTGAAAAAAAAGAGACCATAAATCACAACAAGGTTTCAATAGTTGAACTAAACCTTGATGCACCAAATGGAAACATTGCTTCGTTAGGCATATACCGAGTAAGACCAACAAATATCAATAAGTAAAATAAAAATCCCGCTTGTTGAACTATTATGCTCGTGATTGTTGAGCGGTTTATGTTGCAGTGTACGGATACCTGTATGTTTCCGCACAGATCTCCTTGTTATCAGGACATGTGGACTTCTCCTGGACCCAGCGGCATTCAGCTTTATGTCGCTGTGACAAGTGGGTGGGAGGGGGGCACCGTGGAGGGGGGTAAAAATCTGCCCAGTTCCCGCCTGGTTCCCGCGCTTATATGTTGCTCGTGTCTGTCCAGCAGAGAGTATTATAAGGGAATGATAAGGGAAGGCCCTATTTATTAGTGTGGATTACATATCTGGTGGTAACTTTTTAGTAGACTCCAGAGTCAGAATACGTATTGATGTGAAAGACTTTATTAATTGTGTGTGAACGGAATATTCGAATTAGGTGACCATTAACATCGTATTGCTTCGTATTTAATTTTTCGAACAAGAGTTCTCTTTCTAGAATGCAGCAAATGTGCAGCATTGAATGCAATGACAACAGTTGTCAGAGAGTGGTGCCCTTCGAAGGTGGTGCCACAATGGAATGGATCAACATTTTGAAGATATGTATATGTGCCTACCCAGAAATGCATGTTTTTAGGTTACTAAGCCCTGTTAATCAAAGTTACCAGTAAATTAATTGTAAAATTCCCCAAAAGCTTGTGTTGAACATGATAAACCAAATAATTTTACATCACCAGTTAAAATAATTGTATACATATGTTGGTGAATTTTTTCAAGTTTCCTACTTGGTTATAATTACAAAAACAAATTTGTTATGAAAAATTATTAGTGATGATCACCAATTCTTACAAATAATATTATATTGTTGACATAGTGAATGTCATGTTGCTTTAAAATAAAGGATAATTTAATGAATTTAATGCATTATAATTGGAAATGTTTTTGTTTTTTTTCACTTTTTCTGTATTTGTTACTTTATTATTATTATTATTAAAATGACTATATGAAATACATTAAACATTAATTAATATTTGTCCTTTAAGCTATATAAGAAAGGATGAGACACTGATGTTGTCTGGTATCAATGTTTTTATTTAGAGCTAAAAGATACTTGTCTTATGACCGTCGTCGAGTAAGGACGTGCCGGAGCGCAGGTAGCGAAACGGGGTGATTAGCAGGTGTCTGGTGAGCAGCGAGCGGTGAAGTTGAAGCAGAAATCTTCCAGTTTCTTTCTAGGCAAGTAAACTTATTCTTACTTTTTTCTTCCATTTTTACTATCTCTGAGTTAGCGATATTTTATTGTTTTTATATCCCAGAAATAATAGTTAATTTGTAAATTTTTTTTTCTTAAAATTCTAACTTTGTCTCTTCTCATTTTTGATTTAAGTCAGGAATAACACACCTTTTCTCTTAGTTTTATTATCTTTATTTCATCCTTTTTTTTTCTTTATTTTAATAGTTTTTACTCTACTTAACACATACTTTTTTTCTCTTATTTTTTCTCGGTCTAGCTTTCAGCCTAGAACCTTGTGTTATATTAGTGTGCTTTCATTTCTCTTCATTTTCTAATATACGTGTTTGTCTGTGTTTTTCTCGTCATGAATCAAGCCGCGAAGAACCTTCTGGCAAACGAAACCTTTATCGCTCAAGTGAGCGAATCTGTTGCTGCCCGGATAACGCAGAGCGTCCAGGAGATTAACCAGGGTCTCATCGAGGCGCTTCGGGATGAGCTCTCGAAACTTCGGGAGACCATCGAGCAGCAGAACCGCATCATCAACGAGCAACGGCAGGAGATTACGGCGCTAAAGATGGCTAATATGGAGAAAATGGACGAGCTGGAGCAGTATCAGCGGAGAAATTCCCCTCCGTTTCTTCGGCATCAGTGAGTCCAATAACGAAAACACTGACAATAAAGTTATAGAGGTGGCTAGGGATATTGGTGTTAACATTACGTTGGAAGACATTGATAGGAGCCATAGAGTAGGTCCTAGGGCTGATGGCAAGTGTCGCCCTATTATAGTAAAATTTGTTTCATATAGGAAAAGGGCTGAAGTTTTTCAAAATAAAAGAAAACTTGTAGGTAGTGGGAAAGTAATCAGGGAAGATTTAACAGCACGTAGATTAGAAATGCTAAGAAAATGTATTGCAAAGTTTCAACTGAAAAATGTATGGTCTTTTGATGGTGCGATATTTGTAAATACCGCTCAAGGGAAAAGACTCATCACCAGAATGTGTGAAGTTGACTCGCTACCTGTAAATGGCGCTCAACCTTAACATTTGTTTTTAAAATTGTCTCTTACGTTTAATTTATTATTATTATTTAATTCTTTACTTTTAATATATTATTTTTAATTTCTTTCTCCTGTGAAGTACACGCTTTTAAATACAATGTCAGAACTTTGGCAACCTGTAGATGACGAAGTCTTGCCGGAAACCGCGCCCCTTGACATTCCTGCCTGTGGCACTGGCCCCAGACCGGCGTTAATCTCTATACCTACCCTTCGGAACCCTGCTACACTCTCAGGTCTCAACGCGTCCATTTCGCAATTTCCTCGTGGCTTGTCTGTCTTTCACATTAACGCCCAATCTATAAAGAGACATCACTCAGAAATTGTTCATGTTCTTTCTGAAGCTAGCGCACATGTATTATTAATTAGTGAAACGTGGTTGAAATCTAACGCATCCTCTGATATTATTTCGATCCCTAAATATAAACTACTACGAAATGACAGGAATATAATAAAAGTTAATTTTAAAGAGAAATCCGGTGGGGGTGTTGCTATGTTTGTTCGTGATGATATAATTTGCAAAATAATCAAAACATCTACTTCAAACTCACCGAGCTTGGAATATATGTTTGTTGATATGATGATTGGCACAAAACATTTACTTGTCGGGGTTGTATATTGGCCTCCAAATACGGGAACGTTATTAGAATTAGAGGAATCACTTTCAGTACTCACAGATAAGTATCAAGATATTATTATAATGGGGGATTTTAATTGTGACTTAAGAAATCCTGTCAGAAAATCTGCCACTAATTTTATTCATACCTTCAATTCATATAATCTGCAAATATTGAAATTGAATCCTACTCATAGCTCATCTAAAACGGAATCGTGGATTGATCACTTGATTGTCTCAGATATTTCTAAAGTATTACTCTATGGTCAGTTTCCTGTTCCGGGTATTTCAAACCATGACCTACTCTTTGTTGTATACTCGGTTAAGTGCACTAAATACAAAAATAAAACAATCCATTATCGTGATTACAAAAATCTTGATCTTGCAGCATTTCAAGTCGACAGTGAGCGTGCACCTTGGCACGAGGTTTACCAACAATATTCACTAGACTCTAAAGTAAATGTGTTTAATGGTATCATAACGGACATTTTTAACAAGCACGCTCCATGGAAAACTTCTCGTGTCACGCGGCCTGCTGCTCCATGGCTTACAAACGAATTAAAAGTTCTTATGAAAGATAGAAATTCTGCATACAGTCGTTTTAGAGCTACTAAAACCGATGAAAATGAAAAAGAGTACAAAAAACTTAGAAATTATGTAAAACAACAAGTCAGAAACGCTAAGATTCGTTTTTATCATAATCTTTTCCAAAAAAATTCCAGTACGAAGGGAGTATGGAGCACGCTGAAAAACTTAGGAATTTGCAAACGTAAGTCAAATGACAGTTCATTAGAAATTCCATTAGATGACTTAAATGATTATTTTGCTTCCGTTGCACATCCAATAGACCCTATTATTAAAGAAAAGTCACTACACTTTCTGGAATCACAAGCGCCACCCCGGGATGATAGCTTCTATTTCAACAATGTTGATTGCCAAGAAGTCGAAAAAATAGTGAAGGCACTTAAGTCAAATTCAAAAGGCTCTGACGATATAACGGCCAAGCAATTAAAATTAGTTTTAAAAGACGCTCTTCCAGCACTTACACACATAATAAACTCTTCTTTAACAACCGGATACTTTCCCCAATTGTGGAAACTAGCTTACATACGTCCCCTTCCCAAATGTATAAATTCGTTAAATCCTTGTGATTGCCGACCAATCAGTATATTACCAACATTATCCAAAGTCCTAGAAAAAATTGTACGTCAACAAATAGACAAGTATCTCGCCATAAATGATGTTCTCAATAGTTTGCAATCTGGTTTTAGGAAAGGTAGAAGTACGCAAACGGCCTTGTTACGAGTCACCGAAGACATTCGTCAATCTCTGGATCAAGGCAATATAACAACATTAACGCTTTTAGATTTTAGCAAGGCCTTCGATTCAGTAGACCATGACGTGCTTCTGGCAAAATGTAAATGCTTCGGTTTTTCTGATTCTACCTTATCGTGGATTTCAAGTTATTTTAGTAATAGACAACAGGCTGTAGTTGTTGAGAATACTTTTTCGTCCCCTAAGTCAGTTTTACGCGGAGTACCACAGGGTTCCGTACTAGGTCCACTTTTCTTCTTGATCTATGTAATGATATCCCCTCTGTGCTATCAATGTGCGGTCATCATATGTATGCAGACGACTTACAGATCTATGTCAGTGGGAAACCTTCGGAAGTGGCTCATTTAGTTAGTAAAACAAATCACGATTTGGCGTCTTTACTTGAATGGTCAGTGAGAAACGGCCTTAAGCTAAACCCATTAAAATCTCAATCAATTATAATTGGGTCCTGCCGGTCCATAAAACACTTCAAAATCTAAAAATTCCTGATATCATTTTGGACAACACTACTGTTCCTTTCTGCTCTCAAGTTAAAAATCTTGGTCTGACCATCGATAAATTTCTAAATTGGGAACCTCATGCTCGGGACACTTGCCGCAAAGTGTATGCCTCAATGTACTCACTCAAATGTGCTTACAAATGCCTTCCACCCAAAACCAAAGAACTTCTAGTAAAATCACTCCTGCTCCCCCTGCTTGATTACGGTGATATCGTGTACGGTAACATAAATAAATCAACCGCTGATGCTCTTCAAAGAGTTCAAAATGCATGTGTTAGGTTTCAATACAATATCAGAAAGTATGATCACATATCGGGGTACTATAAAGCAAATCATTTATTAAACTTGCAAGGTCGACGCATGTTTCATAGTTTGTGCCTTTTCTACAAAATATTAAATACGGGTGTACCTGCTTACCTCTCTTATAAAATGTCTTATCTCAAAACCAAAAGATTCCAGAAATCCTTGCTATGCAATATTCCTAAAAGCAACACCAATTTTTATAATAAATCTTACTTAGTAGCAACGACCCGAGAGTGGAATAACCTTCCAGAAAATGTTAGGAAATGTAAAACATTGCGATCATTCAAAAAACATTTAAATACTCTTCTACTGAGCTGATAATGTACGATGTGAAAGTGTGTACTCAATATATTATTATTATTATTATTTTAATTTTTATTTATTATTATTATTATTATTATTATTATTATTATTATTCAAAATTGTACGCTAAATGTAACATTTTATATGACATTTTTAACTTTTTTTATTTTGTATTTTCTTATACTTCTTAGGTTAATTTTTAATTTAATAAACAACAGTATAATTAGTTTAAATTAAGTTTAATATAAGATTAGAAAGTTGTTTTTTTTTCAAATTCATTCCAGCTAAACTTGTCATGGCTCTGACTGAATGCGTCTTTTCCCTTGGTACATGTTGATGTAATTAAAATCGGCCCTAAGCCGTCGTCCTCGCCGGGTGGTTGTGTGCATTCTCATTTATTATTTTTTTAATGAGTTCTTTAATGGATTGAGATTTTCTTGCTAACATTTTGACGCGTATGAGTTAATATTTTCTTTTCTCTCTTTCATAATCTATTTTCGGGCATCTCTTTAATGTTCTCTTGTGTCAGTAAATGCTTTATAAATTATTTTAAATATTTTATTTTGTTGCTCAACGTTGAAGAGCATGCACACTTCCTTTGTTTTCCCTGGTTTTCCCCGGCCGTTTAAGGTAAATGCTGGGACGTTGTGTTTTTTTACTTTCATTTTGTGAGCCCAGGGGCAAGACATATCTAAGTTGTATTTTATTTAATTTACTAAATGTACTGTTTCAATTTTTATCTATATATGTATTATTACGTGGTTAGGCGGAAGAGCGGGCCTGATGGCCCGAGTCTCGCCACATAAATAAAGTCACTATTATTATACTTTCGATAGCTTAGCTATCATCATCAGAGCTATCTGTAGTATCTGATGTTGCGAACAGATGGCGCATGCAGCGCCTAGGTGCGAAGCGCGGGACACTCGCGGTATATGACGGAGAGCAGTTATGTACTAGTTATGTATGAGACCCCGAGCAGGTATCACGTTGGTGGCTGTATTTGTGTATAGTCAGGGCCGTCTTTGGGTTTGAAAGTGCCCGAGGCACTCAGAGATTTTGGGGCCCCTAATTCTTAGTTCAACAAATTACGTTTTGGCAATCATAAGTTATTAAAAATTGAATATTACACAGTTAATAAGCATTTTGATTCCTCTTTTTAAGGTAAGGAAGGATTTGTAAAAAAAATAGATCAACGGAATTAAATAGTATCTTTAATCTCTGTATTTCCTATAGTAATATTTTACTAATATCTCTAACAATAGTAACATAATAAAATATGATTAAAAAACAACACAAGCAATATTTACATAATAAGATCTAAGTAGAAAACAATCTAAGCATTTGTCAATGCTACATTACGTAGTTTCGCACGCACGAAGTCGTCAATTACATCGTCGAAGATGAATTCGTTTAAAATATCGTACTCAATCCTCACTCCTGAAAAACATTGCCTTTGATATTAACCAGCCATTCAGCAATACTGAAATTTGATGGATATAATTGTTTGTGCGATATGAATGAAAAACTCAATAGCTAAGATGTTAATAGCGCAAAAAATGCAATATCTTAATATTGCGTAGCTGCTTTTATAATTCGGGAAAGTACGTGCTGTTCTAGCACCACTAGTTAAGGTTTGTTATATATTTTTTATTATCTGTGGGGGCCCTTT
>JAHLJT010000045.1:0-16063 GCA_031308135.1 Acheta domesticus
TATGCTCTTGTTGCAACAAATGCGCTGCATTATAACCTTTAGATTACCAGAGATAATTCAATTTGCGAAAGTTATTTTATTCGGCAAAACAAACAAGTCGGCGATAACTTGCACGATGTGGATTCTATATCACAGCCAGTAGTAGCAGGGTACGAAAATTGCAGGAATAAAGAATAATACACCGGAGACGTAATTCAGGGCTTGGCCGTATAATGTTCTTAGCGTAAGATACTGCCTCCTTCGCCACGGCCGCCACCGCCTGCTGCAGCCTGGGGCCGCGCCTTCGTTAGCTCGTGCGGAGGATTAAATTTTCTGCGTAAAGAACGGCGCGATGGAGTTTATCCAGCGGCCGCGAAAAAACGTTTACGTTTTCCTTCCTCTTGAATATGGACGCCGACCCCTGAACCGAATCGACGCGTCGGGCCCCGGCCCGGGCAGCTCCATACATCACTGGCCCGAAGCGACGTCCAATGAGTTGTGTAGTGGAACTAATTCCGGCGATCTCCAGAGAGGAAGCATAATTCATTCTGTGTCGTTCCCTTTTTTTCTTCGTCCGTCAGATGAATTTCACTTTGCGTGTGGACATACTTAGATAGTGTCCGCGTGACCCAGTGCGATCATTGGTTATTTGTATCTCGAAATGTAGAAATATGGGATTAATATTAAATGAAAGACTAGAAGTTCTACTTAGAATATAGAAATGATTTCGAGACATTTTTTATTGAACTTATTTTATAAATACACTTTATCATCTGGAATTGTGAGAAAGCAACAGAAAATCTCGTTTCTCGTTTTTACCATGTTCTTGTCTTTCTGCTTGTTGTTTTGTTTCCTTGACGTCTAGTTGTGCAACTCATATCCCTTTCCTTTTCAAAACATTTATTGTAATGTTTTGAAAACAATGTGTATGACATTAATTAAAGAACTAATTGGGGAGAACAATTTTATTAGAATAAATATCTGTCATAATGTATTGTACACGAGTAAAAAAAGTTCCAAACTTTTTCATTAAAAAAATTAGTGTTACTAGTGAAAATAAGACCTGTGTCATCTTTATAAGTGTATTTCACTTTATTATTACAACAAACATTATTAATTTTGGCCAAAACCTACGAATACCTCAGGCGCCAGTGTTGTTCACAGATCGGCAGATAGCCCAGGGGCTAACGGATGGCCACAGGGGCTAGCGATGGCAAAAAAAACTGTTTTGTAGGTATAAGGCACTACAAATTGTGGATTCTGACTATACTTAGTGTAATTTACTACAAATAGCAAGAAAAAGACTCTTAAGTGTCAGAGAGTCACAGAATGTTTTTTGTCAAAAAAATTGCAATTTTCGCCTCAGCTTTACATAATTACTCCATCATATATAGATTCCCTAGATATTACTCCATCATATACGTACGTATACAGGAAAGTGATAACAAGTAGAGATATTTATTCAGGCTGGGACTCGGACATTGGCGCTACGGATTAGAATTGCTTGCCGTGTCACTCGAGCTATTTGGTGATGCTAAGTTCTCCTATCGTTTGCAGAGTATATATTCGCAATTGTCTTGTGTTATTTCACATACCACTTTCTAGCTTCAATACTGAAACTGTACACGTTAGTTAAAAAAGGAACTTAAAGTTTTCAGAAATCCTTCTTTATGGAAAGTAGTACAAGGAAAAAAGTAAAGTGTAAATTTAAGCGACATCACTCTTTTGAGCAAAAGATTTAAAAAAAAAAAAATTGGAGTCGCTAGCCAAGAAAATCTTTGTTACTTTTTTATGAATTTATATTTTTCTGAGAATTATGCAAAATCTAGTCTAACTTTAAGAACTTCGACATAACTTTGTAACAGATATATTGTAATTTGTTCAGGGGTACATATTTTATGAAACAATTGAATTCTGCTCGTAACATTTGGTCTCCTGGTTAAAGAAATCTCCCGCAAATGGTTGTGACTGCGTAGCGTTGTGTTGGAAGGGGAAGGGGTACTCCTATCCTAGGCCGCCATAAGAGCGGCGCCGTATTTCACTTGTCCTGTGTCTTCTGCGCGGCTGCGGGTGGTTTGTTTACGGCCCTCCACTTGCGACATCAGAAATTTACGGCAATTGCTACACCGCGAGTCAACTTAGATACGAAATGTTCTTTCCTCAATCGTCGCCTCAAAGAAATACAAGGCGAACAGTTTATTGCACCTAAAATGGAAACAGTTTTGAACAAAAGAACATTACTGAGAGTGACTCGTCCTCTAATTCCCTATTAAATAAAACGGTAAATAAGTAATACAAATTAGAGGAGGTTAAACTACACTTTACTCTTCCACAATTCGGACTTCCACCGTATTTTCGTAGACATTTGCCATGATTCGGGCTGATTTTGGCCGTCAAATTGAATATTCAGCACTCATGCATACAAACTAGTTCTTGCCTTAACTGTTTATAGATTGGAAAGTGTTTCTCTGCCGTACGCGAACAGGAAAAAAAGTAAGATCATGAGTAAATTTTTTGGCAGTATTTTTGGAGTAAGGTTATTTGAACATTTTCTTTATTCCCACAACATCCAAATAGCATGTATCACCGAAAGGCATCTCATCCCCAATGAAAAATTTTATTTACATGGATATAAAATATACAGATATGACAGAATTGAAATATAGCATCGGGTGGCGTAGCTATTATTATTTCTTCCAAACTCAAATCTTTCTTATAAATGCACCTATCACTCCCTCCCTCGAATTCATTACAATAATAATCAATATCAGTCAAATCCATTACCACCTTACAGTTGCGTATAAGCCTCCGAAGTATAATTTCCCGCTGACATATTTTAAAAGCATATTTAACAATACAACAGATAAAATCATACTGCTCGGAGATCTAAATTGTAAAAATCAAATCTGGGGAAGTCTTAATAATAATCCAAATGGTATAAAATTACACAAATTTATTGCTAATCATAATCTTCAATTCATGCCCCTAATGAACCCACGTATTATTCATATAATGAAAATATCATCCCAGATATTTTAGATATACTAATCACACAAAACATAACCTTCCAATTACTCAAAACGTATTACCTGAGCTTGATTCAGATCATTATCAGTTATTATAAACATTTATTTCTACTCTCTTCAAACAACATTTATCTCAACTATTCTAACTCTTCTCCTATATTCCAAAAAGTAAATTGGAATAAATTTACATTAAATATTGAAAACAGCATTCAATTCCCCACAAATATTATCAACTCATGACATAGACTCGTACATCACTTATTTCACGGATGCATAAATCATAATTTACACATAAGTTCTAAATATATACCAAAAACTAATTTCGTAAATTATAAACCTATACCTTTACCTATTATTAACCTTATTAAAACTAAGCACTCAAAAAAAAGATCATGAGAAACAATTGAGTAGTGAAAAGTAAACAAAGCACTAGCGCAACATGAATAAGCATTACTGCCACCTCGCACATTCAGAAGTGTCTAAACATTGTATTGTATACAAATAAGTTGCCATGAATTCGTTTTAAAAAATAAACCAAACTTGTACGGAAGCTTTTGTGGCGTACTCCTTTAAAAATTAGGGCTTCTAGCGGCGATGTTGGGCTGGATACGATACTGGGCGTCGATACTGGACCCTTTCGTCAATATTCCATTCCTACCCCCAAAGATTCGTTTTCTATATTGAGTATTTTTATTCAGAGGATCGTTTTGTCAGTGTGACAACAGCAAAATACTTTGACTCTCACCACTTCGCATAGGTGTAAGGAATTCACCTACCGGACGATGGCTTATTCCCCCACAAACCCATGGACCCCGTGATTTGTTAGAGAATTCTAATTGAATATATTTGCAAAGTATTGTATGTTCGTGAAAATCGTCTTGAAACGTCAACGATCTTTTTTGTCGTGGATGCGACGTGACTGTTGACGGTGTATTCTTTTCCGGTTTCAATGGAATACATTTATGAGGTATTTGTACTCTTCATTACTATTATTTTACTTTAAATGCTCTTGAATTTGGGACTGCTGTTGACATAGCAATCTTTTGTTCTCTCTGTTTTCTACAAACTCTGTCGTTTTAAAAAAGGATCGTTCGAACTGGTTTAATAATACAACTTGCTGTATCCCTTGCGGCGCTCTAAACTAGATTGCATTGGATATCAGTATCTATATGTTTTTAATCTTCGAGCAAATAGAACTTGTTCGTAAAGCAAGAGCAAGATCAAGAAAGTCTCCAAGGCACATTCTTCTCTCTACAAAGAGGTTATTTTTTAAAATGAAACAGTAAAATTAGGACATTAATTTGTGGTAAAATGAATGTGTGCTTTAGTTGTAATTCCCATATGCTGCTGTGCTTACTGCATACTTCGAAGTGGATGTGTCTAGGAAATGCTGGGTTTGATTTATTTTCGAGCAGAAAATGTTTCCCACAGCAACTGATACTTAAGAATTATATTAATATTTCTGTTGCCCTTTTCATTTATAAGTTAGGTTTTCACTAGGCCTACCATGACTTCTAAGCTTTTCATTTGACCATGACGGTTCATTACCTAATTAAGTTGATTCAGCTAGTTCACTCAAACATTTGCTGAACGAACACGTTGGGTCTTACAACCCTTTGCAGTTTTATAAACCTAAAAAATCACAGAAGCAGAATTTTTAATAGACTAACGTAGAGTGTCGTGATGCAAAAATCAGATACTTCTCGCAGAATTGTGCTAACTTGAAAATTTTCATTTTTTGAATTTTGTACGTTCGTATAATGCTGAAAAACAGTTGTTTTTTTGAATACCCATAATCTCTTGAAGAAAAGATAATTACGAACAATCGCCATCCCAGTAGTAATGTTGCTAGCATTAACTTTTGCGTTGATAAAATGGCTCGCTTGATTGAGATTTTTTAACGGACTAATGTAGAGTGTCCTGATGCAAAATCTGATTCTACATTCAAAATTGTGCCAACTTGATTTTTTTAAAAGAATTTTGCACGTTCGTATGGTGCTGAGAAGCTGATTTCGGGTTGCACATAACCGGTAGAAGAGATAATCGCCCCTCCAAGTAGTTACCTGTGTATCTTGCTGGCATTCCCTTTGCGTTGATAAAATCGCCGTCTTGATTCCGCTGTGTTGACGGCGAGCCTCTCCGCGAGGAGGCTTGAGGAGCCGCATGCCGGCGCGGCGTCGGCGCAGGTGCGCGGGGAGGGGGGCGCGGTCGCCGGCGTTGCGTGCGCTCCGCCTGCCACCTGGCGGCGCTCGGGGGCGGAGGCTGCGTCGCCCGCGGCGGCGCGCGCTCGCCAGCTGGGACCCGACCGCCCGCCCTCCCGCCCCCGCCCCCCGCCGGGGCAGCCGCAAAATTAGCCCACGTCAAGCGGCGGCGGCTTCCCCCGTGATTCCCCGCTGTCGGAGACGGCGCCGGCCCCCCCGAGTGGGGACTGGAGGCGAGAGCCTAATCCTTTGCCCACCCGCGCCAAGACACGGTCCCCGCGATTGAAGCGCAGTTGTCAGAGCTGAGCACACAGCGCCCGCGCCGCTCGCTCGGACAGAGGCGCGGCGCGGCGCGGCACGGCGCGGCGTTTGTTTGCACAAGTGCTTGGCGTTTCGGGGCGCCGCGCCGCCGGCTGCTGCAGCGCTGGCGGCGGCGGCGGCGACGAGGTTGGTAATCCTGCAATAACAGCGAAAGATCTCTCGTCTTTTCCGGACGTGTGAGCAAACGCCAACGCTACACTCCACAACCACTCTCCGCAGTTACCCACCATTTACTCACTCACTCTCTCACCCACTCACTCTCCCACTCTCACTCATTGTCCCACTTACTCATACACCCACTCACTCTCTCACTCTTTCAACCACTCACACTTTCAACTACTCACTCTTTCAACCACTCACTTTCACCCACTCACTCTCTCACCAACTCACTCTCATCCACTCACTCTCACCCACTCACTCTCACTCACTCGCCCTCCCTCCCGCTCACTTACACATTCACACTCTCACCCTCCCTCCCGCTCACTTACCATTCCTACTCTCACCCACTGACTCTCTCACCCTGTCATTCTCGCACTCAATCACTCATTTACCCACTCACCCCATCCGTCGGCCCGCCCCCCTGCTCGCTCGCTCAGTCACTCGCCCGCCCGGCTGTTCTCCTGCCCCTCCCTCCCCGGTACCTGCCCGTCTCGCATTAGCCCTCCTCCCCCCCCCTTTCCGCTCAAAGCGGTCAGGGCACGCGAGATGAACAATCACCGGATTATTTGGCATCAAATCCCTCCGGCCATGCCTGCACAATAGATCGCCGCCTACCTTATGTTCACGGGCGAGCCGATAAAATATCCGCAGCCTCGCCGCCGGGGCAACGGCGGGCGGCCGTGCAGTGTGAACCGGTGTCGGCTGCCCCGCCCCTCCCGGCCCCGGCCCCGGATCCCGTGTCGCTCGCGTCGCTCTCCGGGCAGACGCTTTATGCGCGCAATTTTGTGCCGAGCCGCCAAAAACACGCGTCTCTTCTAACAAAGTGGCGGCGCGGGCACTTTTATCAGGCTCAGAGCGCTGCTCTCTCTCCGCTGCCAACAAGTGATATGCGCAAATCCGGCGTTGACTCATATTCGCGCATGTTGATAAGAGCTTTCTGCGCGGCCGCCGCGCCGCTCCGCGCTGCGCCCAGGGAAACGGGTTCATTAAATTTTTGCTTTTCGTCCGCCGCGCCGGAAAGATGCACAGTCGCCTCTTTTACGTCACCACAAACCTCGCGAGTAGAATGAATGCTTTCTGCCTCTTGCGTCCCTCTCTCGCACTCTCTTTCTCTCTCTTATACGGAATGAAAATAAAGTGTCCCCGTTCTGTTCGGAAACTGCGGAGTGGAGCATACATGCCGTGACTGTTGCAACTTGGTTTCCCGGAATTGTCGAAATTTGCCTCGTCGAACGAACTGCGCGCGTCGCCATTCGGGCGTAAAATCATGTTTATGTCCTCATTATGGGAAACCTCATTAGGCGCACATTTTTACCTACACTTTTGGAGGTAAACACGCAGTAAAAAATCAAATTCGGTTTCAAGCAATCAAATTAACTCAAAGGGGGACCATAGAAATATCAACAGAATAAATGGACGATTTACCAAATTATTCTGCATCCACCGAGCATGGAATGGTGTTTGCCTGAGCCATCAAGAGAACGCGGATAATTACAGAAAGGGGTGGAGCGGGAGGGGGATATCGAATCAAAATTCATCAACTGCGTTATGAAATTGTTGGTTAATTTTATAGCTTTGGCTGCCGGCAGCCCCTTTGGTCGGTCCCCCGCCCTGTTTGGGACGGTACGAAGTTTAATGGCGGACGCGAGAAACTTGTGGCAGCCGCCTCCCTTGGCGCTGCGCGCGCCGGAAGCGGAAGTAGAAGCGGCGTCCGGCGGCAGAGCTGGTGACGCGACGCCGCTCAACCATTTGCGTCGGGCCGCCCCGGCTTCGCCGCCTGCGAAGCTAATTTCGTCAGCAGACAACTTCTGCATCTGCACTTCGAAACTGGAAACCACTTTCATATAGAAACGGTTTGAAAAATAGTGTGGCTAGGAACGTGGATAAAAGCGTTCATGATGATGTGATCACTAATATTACATTTTAACTGTACACGTCTATAGTCTTCATACAAAACATTTATGAAATTCTGTACAAAAGATTTTTTAAAAAAATGTTTCTTATTCACTAAGAATGGGAAATAAATTTTGCCTTATTGACTTCACCCTCTGTAGTATTGTAATAGTGAATCGTAAGGGTATATCAATTAATGTTCTTTGTTGTTTCAATGCCAACGCAACGAAATAGATTCGAAATAACTTAATGCAAGAAGAACGACGGAAGAAATAACGATAAAATAAAAAAAATACCATCTGTTAAATTTAAATATATTTTGTGATTATTGAGATTTCTATTGATAAAACGTTCTTCATGAATATTTTTTGTCTCTAACGGACATATTGTGTTTTTGAGAATTGTTACTGCAGATTATTATTAAATATTGATGACAATATTTTTTTTTGCATTTTTGTGTTTCTACATGTTATGAATACAAAGTTGCTAAGATGTGAAAACAAAGTTATTAATAATGATTCTTGATTATATGATACTCAATTTTGTTTTTAAAGTGTATATTATTGTAGTTATAATTTATAGATGAAATAAGCGAAATAAAATAAATAATACAATATTTAATTTTTATTTGCCTAAGTTTTGTGTACAGTATACAAATTACGACCTATTTACACGCTCTCACGATTGCAGATACACTGACAAGAATGTTACATAGTTATCGTTTTCAGCACTGGAGGCGTCTGCCGAGTCTGCCTCGCTGGTACTCCGGAACAGTAGCTGGTACCAGTGGCTGGTCAATGAAAAGTGAGCAGGTCTTCGTTGTGGATTATCTGCCGCGATCGCCGCGCATGTCGTCCACATCGGCAAATCGGAATCCGCTTATCCTGCCCGCGCGCCGAGTGCACGGCCTCGCGTGCCCAATCACGTGTTTGGGGCGAATCGAATCACCGCGCGATTCTCTCACAAAGATCAATTTCCTTCTCTCCTGATGGATAGCGCAATTTTCGAAAGAGAAATTTATTGCGTTCCTTTCGTCGCTTTTCCGCGTATATTAATGGAAATTAAGGATTGCGTGAGATGCGGGTAATGCGTCAACATCCGAGGGTCGCAAACGCGCGGTGAAGGGCTGAAATATGAACGGAACCCGTCGATGTGGGAGGGCTCGTTGGAGGGAAGATTTCGGTAGAAAATCGTGATTTGTGGATCCTAAAACCATCATAAAAGACGAAGTAAGATTAAGGGATGGTCTGTGAAAGCAGCGTCCCTTTCGCGTCCCCCTTCCTTATTTTTATGGCTTTTTACCTTCGCCGGCTCGTCCCCGAGAAGGACGAGGGGGGAGAAAAAAATTCTCTACGCCTGCCTTGGTTCTTTCGTGCATTTAACGGCCTACAAAATTTAGTATGTTTGGGCTGCTTATTTTAAATAACATATCATTTCGGGGCCTATAAAGTAGGCGTCGCTCGTCGGGGGGTAATGGGGCTGGGCCCCTCCCACGCACCCAGCAGCGAACCCTGCGATACACCACTAGCGCTTCCGCGCGCGCCCGCCGCCGCCGCCGCCCGCGGGTTCATAAAGCCGCCGTGGCGCCGTGCGGCGGTGGTGTCCCCGCCATGGCCTCGGACGCCCTCCGCGGACCCCCTTCCAGACATTACACATCACTGGAAGAAAGCCAAACTTAACAAAGCACTCCGTCTGCCGTCTGCGCGGCGCTCCCTCGTCGGCCATCTATCTTGGAGGCCTCCGCCGCGCAGGTCGCCCGATTGGGGCGGGGCTACGGAAATGTTCTCGATGACAGGTCGTATTGACAATAATGTCTGGGGCAATTTCTTATTCACCAACAGACATGCGCCTGGCCGACTCCGGCTAAAACAGTCTTAACTGAAGGTGCGGAGGTAGAAAAGTTGGATGATGAAATGAGTGTGTTTAGTGTTTGTGTGTGCTCTCTCACGTGTACGTATTACAGAGAGAGAGAGTTGAGAGACACACATGTGTTCTAGTCTTACAGCAAACTCTACTTTTGTGTATATCAAGAGATATTTTAAGGCTGGGGATATTAAAATAATGTTTGTTTCTGGACGGAAAAAATATTCGATGCCGTTTGTTGATCTATTTCTTCCTTCAGCATCTTCATTGACGCTTTTATTCTCTGATTGAATGCGTTTTCTTTTCTCAGACATATATCCAAACCTGTATTTTCTTCCCAAAGTTTCATTTTGTGGCTTCTCAATGCTTCTTTTCATTTAGCACATCCCCTAGAGCGACATCGAAAATATCCTGAGGCGGTGCCAGGAGAAAAAGGTTGAGTGAAGGGTGCATGTTGCACTCGCCGTGCGCACATTAGGGCGAGGATGAGAGACAAAGCGGCCGATGCAGCGAGCATCAGCGGCAAACTGTCTCAAGAATCATTATTCTGTCATTGTGAGTCAGTCAATGATTTAACATACCTATTCAATTTTTGTTTACGAATGCCATGTGTCGACAGATATCCGCATGGCATTTCATTCATAATCTACGATGAGATCATTTCTCGGGAGATATTAGCCTAAGAGGGGAACAGTGTGAGAAGTCGGAAAACAAAACTAAGTCATGTTGGACGATGTCATTTTAAGAAGTCGTGTTTACAAGCGATCTAACTGTAAACGACGGCACTGACAAAATGACTGCATGGACGTTTCCTCCAGTTATACTACCAGCAAGCCAGCCAAGCAGTAGCTGTCAATGATGTCTCTTGTAAAATCTCCTTGCTCTAGGAGTCGCTTCTTCGGATATTAATCTCCGAACGAGTGAAGCCAGGATGCACATCCCGTGTTCCGACACATACTTCGGTTCTTCATAAAACAGTAAACATGGCTATACAGATGTGATGTAACATATTATTGTCAATAGAGAACGTAATGATTTGGTAGTATAGATTTGCCGATGGAGAAGGCATCATTGCATAAAAAGGTAGTCGAGTAAATATGCAGTAAATTTAAGAAAGAAAAAGGCCTCCAATTTCGAACATAGCCAACACTCGAACGTTGATTTGAAGTAGAATATCTATTGACTTCTCCATAATTCTGAAGAAGAAACCACCTTTGTGTTCAACCAGTAAAGAAATGACTTTATGGGGTAGTAGCACTAGGTTGAAACATTGCTTGCTTCTCAGATACTACGTCAGTCGTCTTGTATAACCTTGCTTCACCATTATTTGCCTTCTTGAAGACGGGCATTGAAGATAGAATGTTGAATGGGCTGCTCCATTTTCAAGAAAGGAAGCTCATAGTCTCGGCCGCAATGGAAGGCTTTCCCCGCGTATATAATCATTAACGTGTTAAAAGTAAACATAACCAGTTTTTTCAAATATGCCCTTTGAAACTACTGATGCTAATTTGGAATGTAATGCCTGGTTGATTAATATACCTTTCATTCTACGAAATAATCTCTAAAACGTTTTAAAATACACTTAAAAATGAATCTTAATTAGCATTTGAAATGATCCTGCCGTGCTTAGATGTATTCAAATTCATTATTTCAAATTTTAATTCACATTGGCATGGTTCTTATACAAATGCAAACAGAACCAACAGGCTAATATAAGCTAAGCTAAAGACGCATACCTTCTTAAATAGCACTTTGACCATAATACGGAGTAAAGAAACAACACAGGTCTACAGTAAAATTACTTGTTTGAAATATGGAGAAGCTGCAAAGTTCTGAAGGGTGACGCACCTTTGTCGACAATAATTCTATACTTTTAGTGTTTGATAAATCTCCCTTCTTTCTCTGTCTCCCTCTTCCTGTCTTTCTTTCTCTCTCTTGGTGTTTGTCTGTCTGTCTGTCTCTCTCTCTCTCTGTCTCTCTCTCACACACACACGGGCGTCAAAGGATAAAAGAAAAGACGAACAATTTTCAATGCACATTTCTGATAATATTAGCACACTTTGCACGCGCGTCTTGTTAGCTAACGAAATATCAGCATCCTGACCTGAATTAAAAATAAAAGCGCGCGACAAAAGCCCTTTGATGTAGTGCCTAAACTGATTTCGCCGGTCAGCGCGAGGGGGATGAAAGAGAGTGGGTGTGTGGGGGGAAAGGGCCTCTGATGGCCCTTGGCGCCTGTGGCGTGTGTCAGTCGGCCCTTTGGCCGCCGCTCCTCGTGCCCTCAGGTGCTACAGACCCCCCCCCCCGTCTCTGCCTCGAATACCTTTTTGTGCATATGTGGAATGTAGAGTGGACGACAAAAGTGGTTTGGATCATGTCTGTTGCATCTCAATCCTTTGTTGCTGTATTATCCAGGTCGTCATCGTCAGTATCCTCCACTATTCATAAAGTCCACGTCCATCTCCGAAAAACGTTGTTGAGGGAGGGCTGTTGCGAGAGTTTGTTTGCCCAGAAGGAACCTGCTACTTTTTTTCGGATGCCGCTTCTGTAGCTCGGCGACTTCGAAAAAAAACAACAACCTTGGAATGCGCATGCGCGAGAACTGGCGGAGGGGAAGCTTGCCTCTTTTTGCGGCCCAACGTCCCCGCCTGAGGAGCCGCCGCCGCCGCCTCGACCTGGGGAGGGCGGGGGCAAGACCGCAGGGTCTTGATGACCGCCCTCAACCCTGGAGCAGTAGTGTCTAGGTCTTCTACTGGTGGCTGTGGCACGCGTCGTCGCACCGTAGCATGCCACGAGCTTCTCTGCGCAACTAGCGTCGGGAAGGGAAACTATTACGAGTAGTAGTATCCCCGCCATTTACAATAGGAATGGTTTTGTCTCTGGTGGCGGGGTGATGAACTGCGTGGAGGGGCGATTTCGTCATGACACTCGTGCCATGGACTCCCCCTCGTGGCATCGGCCTTGACAACATTGCCCTAAAGTGTTAAAGGCTCATATCATATGGCTGTTTATCGTGCGAACGGCTTTTGAGTGTGAGAAATGCCGTGTCGAGAGAAATGACATTTCTTCCCTTCTCCTCACGTACATTTGCCACAAAGAACTCTTCTTTGGGAATTTAGGTCGCCCGGAAGGAAGGAAGGAAGTTAGTGAGCGCTTCCTGCTGTGCGTGGGTATAGATCTCCGATTTGTTGCTTTGCGGCTTTTTTGAGTTTCTACTTTTCTGTTGATACGGTTTCGACTCCACCATCCGCGAGTGTATCAAGGCGACCGTTGAGAGATCAGGCTCATGAGATAGTTTATCAAGCGACACTACTTTCGGCCTATGAAAATCGCATACAGTATAATAAATGCGAATGTTGTAAAAATGACCAGTGATACTGGAGGCGTCAACTGTAAAGAAAATTGTGAATGAGACGCACACGGGCGTTAAAGCAAGAAAGAAAAGACGAACAATTTTCAATGCATATTTGTGATAATATTAGCCACGCAGGGCTCAACAAGCGATGACTCAATTGCGTAATCGAGGAGGCCAGTCGGCGTCAAAGGCATAGCGGGAAAAGGAAGTTTCAAGAGCGAATCAGTTATCGTTTTAGGCGGTCCTTGAGTTCAACTGCGCTCCCCCTTGGGAGAAGTGCAGAATACCTTCGCCACGCCTCCGAAGGTAAGCGACGCCGTGATGGTTTCCTTCTAAGTTGTCGAGCTTTAGATTCTCGACCTGCGGATCTGTAATCTACCTGAGCACGACTCATCGCTTTCGTGTCTCATCGTGAACTCGTCCACGTCCCTCTCCCCGTGGAGGTCAAGGCCTCGCCTCCGCCGTCGCTGCCCTCCGGCGGGCCGCGTTCCTCGCTCCGCCTTGGGCCCGTTCGCTCCTCGCGTGCTAGGGACCTGGATGCCACGCCTTGACGCCCTCTGCGCGGTCACCTGCCGTACCTCCCCCGTCACAGTGGCGGATCCAGGGGAGGGGCCTTGGGAGGGCCATGTCCCTCCCCCAAAGGCCTAGAGTTTTCGTTTCTTACCTTCCTTTATGCGGCAAAATTGATGTAAATATTTGTTTACGTTAGAATTATGTAATTATTTAAAACAATATTGTATAGTATCGTATATACACGACAAAAATAACAAATAGTGTAATACCAAATGTTTATTATTTAAGAAAAATCTATGATGCTCTCCCCTCCAAATGATCGGCTGAATCCTCCCCTCCATCGTCACCCGTTCACGGTAGGTTCCCTCGACCTTTAGCCTTTGTATTGCAATACCTTTCAAGGCACAACAGGCGATCTTTATGTATTTTACTGTTTCCCAAGCCAGAAACGTTCTTTGTTCAGCTCCCGTCTCTGCAACAGGTCTCATGAGACACAACTGTTTGCAATAATGAAATATCTGCAATTTTTCGGGAACGTATGCTCCCTTATTGCGAAATTATGCGCGAATTACATCACTTTACTTATTACAGCGATAATCAGTATTTAAATTTTCAATTGCACAATCAATTGCACATTTCGAATCAACAAACCCAATACCAAATGAAAATAAATTCGCCGAACATCCCAAACAGCACATTCAATACCATCAATAATGATCTGTTGTGTTTTCAATAACGCGCGTATTCATAAAATTAAAATACGTTTAGCGAGAGTCAGTCGAAGGTAGGAAATTGGTATTTTGCTCCCAGTCTCGGCCTCGAGGCGGCGAGGAGATCCGCAGCGGTCTGCGATGTAAGCCTGTGGCGCTTTCTGCGTTGTCGTTGCGGTACTAAACCGCACGGGAAATGACCGAGCGCTCCCAGTGTGGGCGCTTCGCGAGTCGGATGTTCGTGCTTCACAATGTTATAAGTCCGTAAGCGTGACGTCACAAATTGCTACTTGCAACCAGAGGGCGCTCTTTGATTTCAAAATGATTCTTACATCGATATTGTTGCAATATCTCATGGTAACTGAAACTGTTTCAAAACATGAAAGTATTTTTCGATTATCTGGGGTTGTGTAACCGTGCAACTAAGCATGAGCCGCCGTTGTTTTCCATGATATACAAAGATAACGGGATTTTAGAACGTGAACATGTCGGTAAAAACCGCATCTACAATCAGATTTAATTTATAATTGTCAATGGTGACAATTAAATACATACAAGGAACGATAATTGCGCTCATGAAAATTGTTCTAAGGGTTGTATGACTCGGTAGCTTAGTAGTCAAAACAGCTGGGCGTAAACGAGAAGGCCCGGGTTCGAATCCCGGTCGGGGTGGCCAATTCTTTGAACTAAATAACCAGATTTAAATACGAATCATTCGTCTTGTGCAAAAAATTGCTTCGATTATAGCTGAAAATGAATAAAAATACTGTTGTTTTTAATTGTTTTAAAATACTATAATTTTATTTAAAATATTATCAAACTAAGGTGTAATTAGTGTCATTTTTGTTTTAACGCCTTAGATTTCACTAATCAATCAATTACACATTCACATTCACATTCATCATGTTCATCAAGTTTCAAGCTTTTGTTCCATATACTAGGATCTTGTTTATCGATATGATTGCAATTTAATTCGTCCACAATGATCAGGCACGATTTTTTCGTATGGAATATTTCTGCAGATCGTCTTCGTACCATTCCAAAACTCGAACTGAAGTGAAGTGGGAGCGCTTCCTTCGGCCTTGCCCCGGGCGCGCGCCGCGCCTCGTGTGCGCGCCGTGGGCCGCGCGGGGGCGGCGGCGTGTGTTCGAGTCCCTCGGGTGACATGAGGCGCCCCGAGAAGGTAATCGTATGCGTGGACAGGCAGCGCCAGATCCCCGCGCTCGCTCGCTCCAACGAGCGCCCGGGGAGGCGGCGCGGCGCCGCGCGCGTCACGGCGTCCCCGCGCGCCCCCCGCCTCCCACCCCGCCCCGCCCCGCCCCGCCCCCGCCCGCAAGTTTATGTCCTGCGTGCGCCCACCGTCCCCTCCCCCCGGCCGCCGCCGCCGCCGCCGCCAGGTTAATCTGGGAGGCGACGAGGCGAGGCGAGCCGAGGCGGGCGCCCTGCGGCGCCGGTGAGTGGGAGCGGGGGACGGAGTGGGGGTGGAGACAGGGCCCGCGCCTGCGCACTGGGACGCTGGGGACGAGAGGAAGAGGGAGGCAAAGCGGAAGGGAAGAGAAGGGACGGGAGAGAGCAACGAGTTATGAGCAGGAAAGCGTTCTGTTGCGTACAGACGGAACGGAAGGGATTACTGATTCTTGAGGAAGCGATCGGTTTTTCAGGGTAGCTGCAAGTATCTAGACTCAGAAAATGCATTTAAAAAGTACATTTATTTTTATTTTCGAACGTACTACCTAGGACGGAAAATATTTACTTCTCTAAGAGTTGAAATACTGTATCTTTTCTCCACTCGGAGGAAAATCCATGCTTTAGCTGTATTATTTTATCAATATTTTATTTACTGGCTTTAAGAAATTGTGGACAGAAAAACAGAGAGCTATCTAATTAGTTTTTTTGACAAATTAAGTTACGTTACCCACTGGTCTGAAAATTGCACTTTCATTCCAAGTTGTCATATCATTCTCATAGAAAAACATCAGAGCCTGTTTGGGAAAATCTGTTTATGTATGTTTGGGAAATTCATAATTCGATTTAAAATTACAC
>JAHLJT010000046.1:0-13211 GCA_031308135.1 Acheta domesticus
GAATAATCAATGCTAATTGGACTCATGCGACTATTATGCACTCTATCATGTATCAAAGATTAAAATAGCTTCTTGCCTGAACCCAACTTTCAATGTTCCTGACAACCCGTCTACAGAGTGCCGATACCTATCAGAAATGAAATAGGAAATCGAAAAATGTCTAGTTTTATAAATTATAACAAACAAAACATAAGAATAATAAAGAATTAGTAAAAATTGAAATTATCATTACAGAAATGCAGTCAAAGATTACAATATTTTCACGACTTGTGTGCAAAGTTCTATTTAACCAAAACGTTTAACTTATGACGTTTTTTAAATTAAAAATATACTTCTTTTTGTTAGTACCGGCTTTGGAGGCTCAGTGCATCAACTGGTTTCACTGCTGTGCTTTTGATGGGGAGGTCTAAGGGTTCGAGTCCCGACGGTGACTGGGTTTTCGACTAGCTAATCACCTAGATCGAATTCAGCCGCTATCGGGGGAGAATTCTAGCGGCTAGCTGCTCTGATCGGTAGTTTTCCACGTTACTTCGATCAACGCCAGGCGAATGCCGGAGCAGTAATCAAAGAAATGGGCCATGGACCGCGCGCGGTCTTTCCTTCCTATGTCTTGTCATAACCTTACCCTTACTTAAACACACACTTACGTACACTACACTACCAATATGCCTGGAGGCCAATAGAGAACTTAGATCTTGTTCCGGCTGCGACTGTTCTCCGTTGGTGGGAGATACTGGTTGAGGAAAATCCCCAGTGGGGGTGTCATCAAAATGAAATATCTCACGGTATTTCGCGTCGGTCTCGGTTGTGCCGTTAGCAGTCGCATGATCGCCGCACTATTCGATACAGTCGCGCTCATGCTACCCTTAGCGGCATAACCGAGAACGACGCGAAATACCGTGAGATATTCCGCTTTTAACCCCCATCCCACACGCCAAGAAAGAAAAAACCAAGTATAGTTTCTAAATGAAGTACCTGAGCCGATATTGATTAATATACAGGATGAGTCACGTAACTTTAGCACCTCCTGTAACTTTTGAACGATTGGAGTTATTGCAATACAGTTTTCACAGAAGTGCATGAGAGAATGGGCTAATTGATACGTGAATTTATTTCTGTTTTATCACTTGTATTTTACGAGATATTTGAGTAACTTCCTTTTTTCAAATAGAACTATACATATTTTTCAGTCTATCATGACGAGCGTAAAAAGACGAATCCAATGACTACATAATGTTATATGTTAGATAAGCATTTTTTGAGTAATTTTGATTTTTTCGACTAGGGTTTAACGGATATTTTGAATGTACTTGTAACAGAAGGCCACACAAGGTCACGCAGCACTCCACCGGCAAACGCGCGCTTGTATATTAATTGTTAAATAGCATCTGCGCGCGTTTTTGACCCGCTGCAACAGAGTGGGGCCGTGCGCCCGCCGCTTGGCGACGCGTAGAGCGCGTGCGTTCCTGGCCAAGGTCATCCTCCGCGTCGCCTACGCCGCCACGCAACCGCTGTCGCCGCTCCCGAACCCTCACTCCGCGGGGAGCTGAATCGTCGGGTGGTGGAATTGCTGATTGGTTCTAAAGGGGCCAACGCACGCTCCACATATGTCACAATACTGTCTGTTCCCCTTTTGCCTGTACAGGCAAACATAGGCGCCTACAGCCATAATCCTGCGATTATGGCCCTAAAACTGTCAAGAACCTTCTAAAACTGTCACGAGAAAAACTTTTGGTTCCTGATTTTCATCTGCTGTTGGTTGCTTTTCTCTTGAAGGCAAAGCTTGATTGATATTTGAGGGGCCTTAAGCATGACAAGGCCCTGGCGGTTTAACTCATTGGTCAAGTGCTCGCTTTCATTATCGTGATCTCAGGTTCGATTCCTGGTCAGGCAAAATTGTAGTGTGCGTTTTCCTTGCAATATCCCAGCATGAGTCGATGAAAAAATTCACTTCTCAGGTTGAGAACTCCAGAATACGGCGCCAGTCATAGCCGCGAGGCCGGAACGCTGCTGGTAGGCCATGGACCGTGCACGGACCGACGCGCCAGGTACAAATAAACAAAAATCATGTCTAAGCTTTGGAACCCTTTAATAATATTGAAACATTAAATGAAAGTAATGAAAATTATATGAAATAAAATATGGCTTTTACAACATAAAAATGTAAAGTTAAAATATTGTTTTACATATTTATCGTAATTTTGTTTGCATGCCTGAGTCCATCGGCGATCTCGTGGTTTCAGCTGAGACACTTCTGAGGCGTCACGGTGCTGCCGGTATCTCGAGCTCATATTGACCTCTATCGTAAACAACAGCCACCTTGCAATTCTCCCTGTGCCTTAAATAACAAAACATTCGTTTCTACTATTAGCAGTGTATTAGCAGTGTTTCTGGCTATTCAGTGCAATTGGTAAAGACGTGATTCAGTTAATTATCTTATGGAATGCCTAATGGTTTGCCTTCTATTTTCAAGTCACAAGTTGAATCTAAGTCCTGTAATAGATTTGGAAGCAAAACCCGCAGTAGTTGTTTTAGCATGAGAATGCACTATGCACCTCTAAGAATATACCGGTACCACACTACTCTCTCTCTCTCTCTCTCTCTCTCTCTCTCTCTCTCTCTATTGTTTTTTTCGCGTATCATTATCGAAATTAAACTTAACGTATTTATCCTTCCTCAAAATCTTTGACCTTTTCCCAATACTTTTATAAATATTGAATATTGTACATGTACAATAACAATATGATAAAAATCATTCTTAGAATTTCGAGGACGTCTGGTGTTTTATTACTCCTTTGAACAATTTGCTAACCAGGACAAATCAAGTGACACTGTATCGAAGGTTGATTGTGCAAGTCAGCTTCAGCAAAATATATTCTGATTCTTCAGCAGTGAAAGGTAATGGATACTAACTACATTATTCATTAGGTATTGAAGCATTATTGTAATCATGTAATTGAATTGATAATTGGCATAAAACAGCACAACAGTAAACCATTTAAGGTTGATGACACATAGAAGAATACTAGAAAGTCTTTGTCAGAACTTCTTCAACCAGGTCAGTTTCCTTTCAACCCAGCAGCAACCCAGCGGGTTCTCCAGGGATAAACTAGGTAAATGACGATTCCAACCTCAGAAAAGGACCCTGGCACCAACACCCAACTGTACAACGAATTTAACTTAACCCATAGATTTATATATTACGTATCTTGCCAACAACTTTTATTATAATCTACTTTAAATCCCAGCCTCATGAAATTTCAAACTTGCCAAAACACCCACTTACCAAATAAAATACAAACAAATATCCATACCACAATTTGCTGAAAAAATGCTCATTTAGACCCAAACCAAGGACCCGAAATGGGATTTACTCCCCCTTGTAAGCAGGTTTGTAAATACATATGAATAGTAAGATTAATGAAACTGTATTTTTATTTAACAATAA
Organism: Acheta domesticus; assembly: GCA_031308135.1. Taxonomy (NCBI): domain Eukaryota; kingdom Metazoa; phylum Arthropoda; class Insecta; order Orthoptera; family Gryllidae; genus Acheta; species Acheta domesticus. The sequence goes on from JAHLJT010000046.1 coordinate 3,449, forward strand.
AGAAAGGGGCGTTGGTCATGGGTCCAAATAGTAGACACTTAGGAAAGAGTGCATGGATAATAATGTCAGTTTTTATTTTCCCGTATACGTACGTATATACGAGTAATATACATAGTATAGGAAAAGTTATGTAATGCTGCTGCGCGAAAAAATGGCACATTTTCGGAAGAAAAAAATTCGTTGCCGGGCCCTAGTAACGAAAAATTGAATAAATCCAGTTGCTAAATTGAGAAAAAATCCCTAACACGTGGTGTAGCCAGAATTCCAGTTTCGTAAGTTCTTGATACCGAAAAACCCATGAAAGCAAAATGTCCGTCCGTAAACACTACTGGCACCTAAACCATACCGACGATTTTTTTCAAATTCAAGAAACCCCTGTCGATCTGGCTCGAGCCAAAACTTTGAGATTTTGAAAAAGATTCTGTAAAATTTGTGGGTACTTTATATGAAGCTCCTCAGGCATTTTCAAAATTTTCTCAAAAACGGCTCCATATTTTTTCTTCAAATTTCTTGAAAGAATAGAGTAAAATACACGTATTAAGGTGGCATAGGTCCGAATTTCTCGGTTTACTCTGGGTTTTCGATAATTGCAAAAGTTTGAAATTTTTTCGGCTTCTTCCGACAACTACAAAATTAAAGATAGAGATTTTTTCTTCAAATAAAATTTGTTCTCCATAGTGTGTTCTTTAATAAAGGTCATGTATATTTTTTGAAAATATTAGTAGTTTTCGCACAATATTGCGTGCAATATGTGCAATTTTAAAAAATTACATAAACAAGATTTTCTCAAAAATGGCTCCAAAATTTTTCTTTAAACTTTGGAAGGGATAGTGCTATTCTGTGAGATGACGTAAAAGCCATATTGCTCTATTTTTGTTTTTTCAAAAATAACAAAAACATAATATTTTTACTTGTATTTCGCATTGTTAATATTTACATTAGAGGTGATTTGTTCACATTATTATATTTCTGAGTGCATGAGCTTTATACTACGTCATACAAAATTTCTCAAAAACTCAACCGTTTTTTGTGAAAACTAGCTCAAAATTCCGTATTGTGATATACCAGAATATTATAGATTTTATTTAATGATATTAGCTGTACATGGGGTGGATAAATGAGTATACAGTATGGCGGTATACGGCCTTAGCAATGACAGCGCAGAGGTTGGCAAGGTCAACAAACTGTACACAGGCCTTGAAGATGTCAGGACGATGGCTAGATAGCTAAAGAAAATAAGATGTGATTGGTTCAAAAACGAATGACTGACGGGGGTCGCGGCTACTTGGTTCGTAAGAGACGCACGGGTTGGCTAGTGAAGATTAGACAGTCTAATTTTGCCGCTGTGTTTTGAAAAAATAGAATGAGGGACGCTTACCGAACCATAAAGGGTTAAAGAACGCATTGAACAGAACATTCTGATTCTGGGTGTCGTGGTGTAAAGATCGTTTGCGGACATTATATTAGGAAAGTGGGACTTGTATATTTTTTTTTGTGAGAGAAGTAATAGTTTTTTCGGACTCTGAGAATTATTTGCCAGAAGTGAATTCGCGGAGGACTTGCACAGTTTTTCGGATATTGCAGTTGAACTTTAATGTTTTACATAACCAGTGGGAAAGATTAGGAACTGGGAGCATCGGATAAGAACCGATAAATAGTTTATGCAGTGTGGACTGGACGTGTCAGCAGCAGCGCAAGACCGGAAGAAAGAAGCGAAACTTGGAACCAACAACGGTCAAGTGAGAAGCGACTACGGAGCGTCGGCAAGCAAAACGGTAAAGAAATACTGCAGTACAAAAGAGATAACGTATTTAAAAGGTCATGACCATAAAATTAATTGTTAAAACTTAACGTTAAATAAATTATTGAATTTTGTTCTTTGGAAATGAAAGGAGTTTTCATTTGTCAATCATAATCTTTAATTAGTTGGAAGCATATAATTATTACATTTCAGATTCCACGCCATACTGTATAGTTGGCAGATCAGGTAATCGGCTATCGAGGCGATAGCGAGTATTTGTATCCGGACCCATCGACCCAAGCTAGCTGGATGTTTATACAATTTTGTTTAAATTAGATGGGAAAACTTTGGTAGTAATTAATGTAACCTGTTTCTGGCGGCCAAATCTTAATATAAATTTGGAACAGGCCATAATTACAACCACACTCTTGATGAGACGATGATAAAGGTATATTTCAGTATTGTCAAAAACGCTCAAACACCATTTTCTCTTAAATGGCTCAACATTTTTTCTTCAACCTTTCGGAATGAATAGTGCTAATTGCACTCTCTAATATGACGTAAAGTTTATTTTGAGGTATTTTTCTGTTTTTTTCAAAAATTACACCAATGTATTTTTTTAAAAAACATCTCTCACATCTTTAATATGCACACTACCAGCAAACTGTAAACTTTTTTATATTTGTGAGTGTAGGTGCTTAAATGACTTTAAATTAAATTTTTTGAAATCTCAAAAAGTTTTTGTGGAAATAAGCTCCAAATTTCGCAATTTTAGTAGCGCTTATACGCCATTTTCTCCAAACGGATACAACTTTTTCAAAGAAAATTGCCATTTAGGACGAGGTTTTTGTGTTCTTTAATATTTTAAAACTAATATTTTCGTTCTACCATTAGGAAACCAAAAAATTAAGAAAATGTCAAAATTGTACTTTGGGTGGCGATAGATAGCAGCTGGCAAGAGTATGTGGCAATTGCGAATAGGTAGCTCAGACCCAGGGCAATGGAAAACTAATACGGGAAGCCTGTGGCATTCTGTAGTACCACTAGTTCTTAAAGAAATTGAAAATAATTTACTACATTTCTTGATAATTTAAGTGACGTCACAGTGGGTGCTATTAGTGTTTGTATGTTTCCATTAGACAACATAATTCTGCAACGTGTATTACTGAATAGCTCAGTTTTTAGAGCATAATCCTTTTTTTCAAAATATTTTGGAAACAATTTGTGAATGGTATTACAGCATTATGGGAATATTTCCTTAGATCCTACCCATGTAGATATTTCAATGCGATAACGAGTTCTCGAAAATCCTTTAAACCTTGTAGAAAATGCTCAATTGTTCTGAAACACTGTGGAAAGGTTATTCAGTTTCCAAAATGGGCCCAGACTATGCTAAATGTACAAAGGTACCCACATATGTTCCAGATATACGACGGTTTTGCTCTGTCCGTTCTGACCGTCCGGTCGGTCCGGACGCCTTTATCTGTAGCCATAATCCGAACTATCACGAAAGAATGTCCTTGTCTTCTAATCAAGGTCTTCTACTGGTGGCTGTTACACGCGTCGTGGCACCGTAGCATGCTATGAGCTTCTCTGCGCAACTAGCGTTGAGGAACTATTACGAGTAACCCCGCCATTTTACAATAGGGATGGCGTTGTCTCTGGTGACGGGGTGACGAACTCCGTGGAGGGGCGATTCGGCGTGGCACTCTTGCCACGGACTCCGGTTCGTAGCATCAACCTTGACAGCACTGCCTTAACTCTACGGTTAAACACGAGACACGCAAACCCGGACCCGCATGTCCCAAACATCAGTCGTGTGTGACCGGCTGTGTTTAACACGGAGCCTGCAATGCCGCTGTCTTTACAGTGACTGGCCGGGGGGAGGTCCTAGGGGGAGAGTCCCGACGGTTGTGCGTATCGGCACTAGCAAGACAGCTATCTCGAATTCAACCGCTGTCTCATGGAGAATTCTAGCGGCCGGCTGCTCTGATCGGTAGTTTTTCCGTGGTTTCGGCGATCAACAGCAGGCGAATGCCGAAGCAGTACTCTAACAAAAGGGCTACGGACCGAGCGCGATCTCTCCTTCCTCCTCCTTGCCTTTTCCTCATCCCTTACGTACACACTCTCTTATACTTACAAGCACTACACAACCACACTTGTCGGGATCTAAGACCTTATCGCGGCTGAATCCCCGAGAAGCCGACATTTAGGTCGACGCCCGATCTCACCATCATTGGGGGAGGATCACCGTCTCCTCACGAAATTAACTACACTAACTAGACTAATGACCTTAGCAGTCGACGTGCCCGCAAAAATCAACAGTTAATCCATCAAGCCCTTTGTTCTCTACCCGCCTTTAGTTCACATTGACGGAGCCCCAATGAGATAGTTTCAGACCTACGACGCATCGGGAAATGACTCGTTCATCAGCATATGTCGCCTGGCGCAACGATCCTTGACAATGAACTTGATGGCGAAACAGCTGTCCTAGCGAATGCGACTAGTCTAGTTTCGACCGGTTGACATCTTATGCAAGCGGTCGCTTTGTCTGCTGAGAGTAGTTGGCGACAGAGAAGGGGGGCACCAAGACGATAATTAAGCACTTCAGTAAATGGTTGAAAAATTAGAATGCTATGACCATTCAAAGGGTCTGGGAAGAATATATCGCCGATGAACGTGGAAAGTGATTAATCTAAAAAAATCAATGTGCATATTATCAGTTTTATCGAGTATTTACCTATTTATTTCACGGTTAAATATTTTTTTCATTATTGATATAAAACAATTTAAAAAGGTTTTTCAATATAACTGTGAACGTTGCTTATTATATGATGAATTATGAATTCACTAAACACTATTTAAGATCCTATATTATCCTGCCCAATAAAATGATTAGATAAGGAGGGACAAGATATTGAGACTAAAAAAAGGTAATGCGGTACTTATTTAATATTATTGATGATTGAATTGATACGATCAGCTTATCTGGATCGTTTATTGCCGTGAAAGGATTATTCAAATCGTCAGACTTCTTTGCATTGCTTTTTAACAATCCTGACTACAAATAATTATCAAATTTGATGCACCGCTGGTGCGTTGTTTTCTCTCCTGCAGTAATACACAGGGTATGTGACTATGGTATCTTATAAATAATGTACTAGAAAAACCTTCATATTTACGTAACGTATTGCTTACAGGAAATAACAACTCTAATAATATTAATAATATTGTTGTTACTGCCCACTATGTCTGACAGGCAACTCGACCTGCAGCTTTGACTTGTGACATGTCGCTACCAATCACATTATGCGGGGCACACTAGATTCGATGCAACGTGATAACAAATAACATCTACCGAAACTAGACTTCAGAACAACACAGATAATATTGTTATCAGTAATTCGTGAACGGAATTCTTCCAAAATGCAGAATAAATTGGCAGTACATTTTAATCACAAGTTTAATGTGAACAAAATATTTGTTGGTCGAAAAGGGTATGTGAGGGGGACGATGAGAACATTCTACACCCATTCTAAATATTTTACTGTAAACATTGAATTCTTTCCTTCTTGTCTAAGATCGCGAGCCAAAGACCCGATCTGAACATAGAACTACTCAGTCTACCTTAATATATATCTAACTAATGGTGCTACAGAATGGCGCAAACTTTCCCGTATTATTTTTCTATTTCTTTGGGCTCTGCTAGCATTTCGGACTTGACACGTACTCTTGCCAGCTGTCATCTATCGCCTAAACTATATTTTTTTGACATTTTATTAACTTTTTGAATCCAAAATAGTGGGAACGGTAATATTATTTTAAGAATACTAAAGAACACGAAAAACCTCGTCCTCAATGGCACTTTTCTTTGAAAAATATGGAGCCATTTTATAAGAAAATGGCGTTTAAGCGCTACTTTAAATTAAAAAAATTGAAGCTCTTTTTCACAGGAATCTTTTGCAATTTCGAAAACTTTATTAGAAGTAATTTGAAGCTCTCAAACTCACAAACAGAATAGTGTTTACAAATTGTTGGAAATGTGCATGTTAAAGGTGTGAGATATCTTTAAAACTAGTGGTCCTACAGAATGGCACAGACTTTCCCGTATTAGTTTTTTATTTCCTTGGGTCTTCGCTAGCTATTCGGAATTACCACAAACTCTTTCTTGCCCGCTGTCATCTATCACCGCGAAAAGTACATTTTTTTGTAAGTATCTTAAATTTTCGGTTTCCTATTGGTAGAACGGAAACTTTAATTTTAGAATATTAAAGAACAATAAACCCTAGTCATAAAAGGCAATTTTCTTTTAAAAAGGATGTGCCGTTCAAGAGAAAATGGCGTTTTAGCGCTACTAAAAGTGCGAAATTTGAAGCTCATTTTCACAGAAAATTTTTGAGTTTTCAAAATACTTTATTTCAAGTTATTTGAAGTACTTACACTCACAAATATAATAATGTTTACAAATTGCTGGTAATGTGCATATTAAAGATGTGAGACATCTTTCAAAAAAATTACAATTATGTAATTTTTGAAAAACAAAAAAATAACTCAAAATAAACTTTACGCTATACTAAAGAGTGTAATTAGCACCATCCGTTACAAAAGTTTCAAGAAAAAAATTGCAGCCATATACGAGAAAATGGCGTTTGAGCATTTCTGAAAATGCCGAAATTTGAGCTACTTTTCATAGAAAACGGTAGTGTTTTCGAGAAACTTTACTTGACATTATTTAAAGCATATATACTCGTAAATATAATAATGTGAAAAAATCGCCGATAATGTAAATATCAACGACGTGAGAGACAAGTAAAAAATTTACATTTTTGTAATTTTGGAAAAAACCAACCGATAGAAAAATATGGATTTTATGTCATGATAGAGTATATTTACCACTGTACCTACCAAAAGTTTAAAGAAAAAATTTGGAGCCATTTTTAAAAAAATCTTGTTTTTGTAATTTTTTAAAATTGCCCGTATTGCACGCAATATTGCACGAAAACTATCAAAATTTTGAAAAACATTTACATGACCTTTATGAAAGAACTCGATATGCAGAACAAATTTTATTTGAAGGAAAAGTCTCTATCTTCAATTTTGTAGTTGGAGAAAGACGCCGAAAAAAATTCAAACTTTCACAATTTTCGAAAATTCAGAGCTGTACGTGAAAATCGGACTAATACCATGTTAAAAAGTGTATTTTACTCTATTCATACAAGAAATTTAAAGAAAAAATTTGTAGCGGCTTTTGAGAAAATGTTGAAAATCCCCGGGTGGCTTCAAATAAAGTACCCCCAAATTTTGAAGAATCTTTTTCAAAATCTCAAAGCTTTGACTAGAATCAGATTGACCGGGAATATCCATTTTGGAAGAAATCTTACGTATGGTTTAGGCGCTAGCAGTGTTCGCAGACGGACAGACAGACGGACGGACAGACGGACGGACAGACGGACGGACAGACGGACGTTTTCCTTTCAATTGGGTTTTCGGTATCAAGGACCTAGAAAACAGGGTTTCTGGCTACACCACGTGTTAGGGGATTTTTTTTCTTAATTAGCAACTGGTTTGATCCACTTATTCGTTTCCACGGCCCAGCAATTAATTTTTTTCCGCCGAAAATTGGCCATTTTTTCGCACAGCATTACATCACTCCGTGTATACGTACGTATACGGGAAAGTAAAAATTATACTTGTGTAATATTTGCAAAAACAAAAAAAAAGCAAATTGAACTTTATGTCATATTAAAGTGTGCAATTGGCATTCTTCGTTCGAAAATTTTCAGCCATTTTTGAGAAAATGGCGTTTGAGCGTTTCTGAAAATGCGGAATTTTGAGCTAGTTTTTACAGAAAACGATTGAGTTTTCGACAAACTTTACTTGATATTATTTAAATCACATTCAAAAATTTCATAATTTTCAATAACAATTAAAAAAATTCAGTTAACCGTGAAATTCGAACATATGCTACCTTAATAAGTGTATTTTACTCTATTCTTACAAGAAATTTAAAGAAAAAGTTTGAAACCGCTTTAAGAAAATTTCGAAAATGTCTGGGGCTTCATGTAAAGTACCCCCAAATTTGAAGTAAGTTTTTCAAAAATATTAGACTGAAATCAGACCGACTGGGGTTTCTACAATTTGAAAAAAAATCCTACGCATGGTTTAGGCGCACCTGCTCTTCACAGACTGACGGACGGACGTTTTAATTTAGTTGGCTTTTAGGCATCAAGGACCCACAAGACTGGGGTTCAGGCTACAGCACATTTAGGAATTTTGTTTCTTAATTTAGCAACTGAATTTATCCACTTTTTTTTTACCTGGGCTCGGCAATTAATTTTTTTCTGTCGAAAATTCGCCGTTTTTTGCATAAACATTACATAACTTTCTCTATACTACGTATATTACTTCGTATGTATGTATACGGGAAGTAAAAACCTCTCTCTTCAGTCCCTGGATATATTCGGGATAGGACATTAAAACATCTGGAATAATGCACATCATAACGGTGAAATGTCTGGAATAAATGTCAATATTTTCAACCGGGGCATACTTAGTTTTACTTCTATGCATCATTCAATCCTTCTGCCGCTGTTCCCTGATTCCGTGGGCGGGGTCAGATTTAAAATTTTAAACGGAATCTTCTATGTTTATTGCAAATTTGGATTCTCCGTCAAAAATATTGAATGAACAGATTTTCTATTCCTCAAAGAATGTTGCAAGTAAAAAGTAGAATAAATCTTTCAGATTTCATTTTATTAAATCTTCCTATAAACTATCTGTTATTCCTACACATTTTCGTATCTAGGTAATCTGACTGATGACTTCCTGACTCTGAAGGATGAAAATGTGATAGCTAAAAGTAGAAAAGTGACCATATCATGTTCTGAACGGTCAAACGATTGGTTTATTGGTTATTCTGGGCGCGTCAACTGCTAATGCTATTGGTTTCCGTAAGTGTGGTGCATGTTTTCCCTCGGCAGATGGCGGTGATCATTGCCCGCTGGATGATGAGACCCAGCGCCGACCTACCGGCGGCCAACGTATTTCCCTCCACCAGTTATCTCCCACCAGCGGGGGACCGCTCCAGCCGGGACAAGCTCTAAGCTCCTGACCGTTCTAACGACATGTGTGGATGTACAGTGCATGTAAGTGTAAGTGTATGTAAGTAAGGGCTGAGGACAAGACAAGGAAAAGGAAGAAAAGACTGCGCGCGATCCGTGGCCCGTTTATTATGGTACTGCTCCGGCATTCGCCTTTGGTGTTGATCGAAGAAACCCGGAAAACAACCTATCAGAGCAGCCGGCCCCAGAGTTTTCCCCTCCAACAGCAACAGAACTCGGCCTAGATATTTAGCCAGTGTCGGGAATCCTGCCATCGAATCCTCGAACCGTAAGACCTCCCGGTCAGAGGCACTGCAGTGATATCAGTTGAAGCACTGAGCCGCCTCTCCTGAACAGCTAAAATAAATAGCATCACAAGCTTCACTATTATGAAAATTTACGTACGCGTCTTCGAGTTACGCTTAAACCCGAGACGCTCAAACAGTTCAGCCAGATAAAACTGTCACGTATACAGAACGTTTACGGGCCCCCTTCCAGAAAAATATCTGCCTCGAGACCCAGCGGATTTGGTCTCCCATTCATCACAAGCCCTGGAGGTCACAGTGACAACGCGCGCGAGCGTCCGCTGCGGCGTGGCGGCGGCAAGGTCACTGCGGACTCTCAGCAAGCGCCGCGTCTCCAAATGACCAAATGTTGGCTCGTTCAGTATGCAAACGAGCCCGCGACGCCGGATGGACGAGCGGCGCTGCGCCGAAGTCGTCGCCCCACCGCCCTCCGCCGGGCGACCTCGCAACAGTCGCACGACCTGCCTCAAGTGCGCGCCGCACGAACGAGCTCGCTATGCTGATAGTACGCGCGGGCAGAGGCGCGGCTTAGGTAGCAAAACCGCAATGTTACAAAACATCGATATTCAAAATTAAAACAGGGATGTTAATAATACAGCGACCAAAACCATCGATGC
>JAHLJT010000055.1:0-28483 GCA_031308135.1 Acheta domesticus
AGTAATATAGGAACCCAAATACTCTGTGGCATTCACTCATTCTACATTTTTCCAATCTAAATTGACACATTTGTATTTATGATAACTTCTAATTGTTCTCATATATCTTGTTTTGTCCTCATTTTATTACCAATCCCATTTCTTTTGCTCCTTTTGTTAGTTGGTGTAATGTAATTTCGATATCTGTAATTGTTCTACTTATTATCACTAGATCAGCATATGCCATTATTTGTACAGCTCTATTCATAATTATTCCCTTTCGATTAATGTCAATATTTCTTCTTACTTTTTCCAGCATATGTTAAATAACTTAGTAGATAATTGATATCCCTGCTTTAATCTGTTTACACTGTGTTGTAAATTCCGCCGATATCTTTCCATGGAATTTAACTACATTCCTACTTGACGAAATTTCCACTTCTATAACTCAAGATGGTTGTGCTTATATTAAGTCGAAGAGGCGAGGTTAATTCAAAGTGTTGCCAATGAAATATATATTTTTTTGATCACAGAAATCTAATTTATTAATTGACCGAATTGGGGTTCAAATTATATGCTCGTCTAGCGTGCGGTTCCCCGACCGCGCCCGATTTTAGACCTCCAGAAACTGAGCCCGACCGCTGGAAGCGGAATTGCAATGCGCTCACTGTTCACAAATGGCGTTAATGACCTCCCGAGTCTACAACAGTGTTTCGAACTTTGGGATGCATAAAGTTGCGGCAATATAGTCTGCGATAAAATCGGAGATTTAAAATTAACACATTCTAGAAAAATCTGTGCTTCTGAGCCAAAATGTCAAATTAATTATTTGTTGTTAATATTACAAGGAACACGCTATGTGTTATACCACATGAAATAACTCATTCAATATACTTTACCATGTTACTGCAGTATTTGTGAAGACAGTTTTTGAAAAAATATTTTCTTTTGGAGTGTTATTTTTATTTATTTGGTCAAAAAAAATCAGTAAAAACTGTATATGACGTATGGGGGAAGAGATTATCTGCACACATTTTCTTGAGGCCCAGAATAAAAAAAGCGAGAAATTAGCAACGTTTGAAAAACTAGAAAAAGAATTTAGAAAAATTATTATTTTAGAAACATAGAAATTAGAAAACCTTTTGTTCACGATTTATAGAAAATCAAATTCAACGGTAAATGAACTGCTGAGTTGATTTTTCTGCATTGCAACAAATAGTAATGAACATCAGTTCTACTCCTACCACTACAAACAAAAGGAGTGCTCAACAAAACGTGCGCACAGTGAAGCTACATTTACGTCCAGAAGCAAAACAAGGGGGCATCTCAGCATTTGGTCAATGGATCAGGGAAACTGGACAAAAACCTGATCGAGATGGGGGTCATTGACCTGGAAGCTGAAGTACATAAATTGTTACAGGCGTATTAAATCTTTTTTAAATGTATACAATACAAATGTAAACTAATTCATTATATATCATTGTTTTTGTTAAAATAAACGTTATTTTTCTTTTGATGATCAGTATAGTCTCTCATTGTATAGAAACAGGAAAAGAACCGAATCGATTACCGAATCGATTGATATATAAGTGATTTCAGACTACTAAGGTTATTAGTTATGTAAGTATAGTGCACGTTTTCATCGCGGTTTACATTTACAATATTTTAAAACAATTTATTGTGTTCTTGATTATGTCACTAAGACTGAAACTCCAATGAATTCAAAATTAATAATTCTGATTCGAGGGTGATATTTCAAATTTATGTATCGCTTTCATAAAAAAATATTAGAAATGCAGTAAGTTGTCAGATTAAATTTTACAGATCACCAGTGTTTTAAAACTTATTTGTTTGTTTAGGAGACCGTGTATTGCGAATCAATCGATGATTGCAAGGACACTTTAAGTCCTCTTTTGGTGAAAAATGTTTAAAAGGTATAAATTTGATCTTTGCATAAAGATCTATGAGACTGTGCAGAAGCACAAATATAGTCTCTATTTCCTACCATGCAAACTGAATTAGCTATTTTAAAACGAGTGCAGAAAGACACGAGTTATTTTTTGTGACTTCGGTGGTTCTTACCATCAGAGATTTAGCTATAAATTGCTGATACTTTGCATTTCCTGATACTTTATGATTAGGCCTTTTAAGTCATTTTTGAACCTATATCATACGATATTCTAACAATTCGAATTCTGGTATTGCCGCCAGATGGTCTCTCCATCGCATTAAAGGCGCGGAAAAGATACCATATGGTAGAGCCGAGGAAAAACTCTCTGCCGGGGGGAAAAAACCTACTGTCAGAAGACGAGTACACTCAATCACTCTGTCAAGCACTTATAATCTGTCAAGCTCATTCTAAAGTAATTATTGCCAGGCGTAAGCGTCACGAATTTTCTTCTTCCAGACTTCGTTATCATCAACACCTGAAATGAAATAGCGCCACAGAGAAGCTTTGGCAATCCCATACCCATTTACGCTAGTAGTTTGCTCACATATTTGTCTAAGTTCCGCTCAGCTCACTACAAACCATTCCATTTTCTCAATCACTAATTACCCTTGCTCTAATATTCAGATCTCTTCTTAGAAACTATCTTAATTTTTTTTTCATGAACATATTCTTGACCTATTCTGTTATTATATCCTGGTCAAGAGGTACATTTCTATGTAGCTCTTTTTTTTTAATGTTGGAAGGCTTGGCATCTAAGGCCTTTAGCCTTTTTACTGTTTATTATAAAATGTCACATATACAAGTATAATTTACAGTTACAATTCAAATTTTATGAAACAGATTTGCTTCTTTCAGGAAATGTAGCTCTTAGTAGCAGTAATAGTTCCCCATTCCTATCTTGTTTGCTTGCCGAGTTTTGATGGCACAGCAATTAAGAGAGAATGTGATCCAGCCTTCTTCATTTCCGCAATGAACACCTTGGTATCAATGCAATTTGAGTAGTTTCATCTTGCGTTGCATCTGCCTCCAGACCCTAAGGGCCTCTCCACAATAGCCCGCGAACAAGAACGGGAACGCAAGATATATGAGATGCATAATTAACGCCAACAGGAAGAGGAATAGTGCTGTGTGAACCCGTAATGGCTATAAAGAGGATTTCAAGAATCACTTGCCGAAACCAAAGCATTTCTACAGCTACGCTGCTCTGTTCATTCTTTGATTGCCATGTACATTGTATATGAATAATAAATACTTAAACGAAATAATATTAAATAGAAAAAACTAAATAAGCATGAAATTAAGAATGAAAAAATGCAGAAAATTATTTTACTACAAATGTTTAAAATACAACTCCAATGCACTTTAACGAAATATATTAAACTAATTTTTGGAGGAATTTTAATTCTAAGTATTAATGTGTATGAATAGATGCATGAATAGAAAAATAATTAAACTCTAACTACCGAAAAGAACTAAAACATTCTAACAATGATACCCTAACTCCATCCTCTCGAGTGATATATAACGTATATAACTGCGCAAATTCACGCTCTAACCTCAATATCGCCCTACACTCAACTCCGCTGTATCCAGACGTAGCGAGCAGGTGGTGTAGGGCGCTCGATCAGCTGGAAAACTTGTCCGCCATTTGCTGCACTTTCATTGGTCGAGAGGCTTCGCGTTCCCGGGCTGAGATAAATGCTGACCATCCTTCCCGTTCCCGAGCTATTGTGGAGCCAGCCTTAAGTCACGCGTAACCGTCCCTTCCCCGCATATCAACGTAACCATAACAATCCTATACATGACTAGTGTTAATTCGTGCTGTGAGTGAGCGTTTTTCGGACGCCGCTCTGGTTTCATCTTAACAACCGTCTCAATTATTGATTATTTGTATTTAAATGAATTTTATTTTGTGTAATCGGAAAGGATAATTGATGTAATGTATTTGGGGAAATACTTATTTTTTGTAATGCACAAAAATTGAACAAAACCAAATGATTAAATTCGGATTAAAAACCATTCAAAGTAAGAAGGATAATTATCTGAAGAGGGATTTTTATTTGCTTTTAGTATTTGCATTATGATAAATTTTCCCAAAATATTGACTTTTGTTTTCAAGAGTAAAATTTGTGTCCGCTTTTCTTTCCACATCATTATATAAATTCACTCCAAGGTGAAGAAGAAAACCCATCAAGGTATACGTTATAATAAAATCAAGTTTTGTGAGTTACGATTTTATTATTTTGTCCTTATGAAAACAAACATTATGTCAAAATACACTTCGTTAATGTGAGTCTACTTCGTTATTGTGAATAGTTTGCAACCTTAACTTGTTCGTAGATTTACGAATATTTGCAATTGTACGACACAAAAATGGTCATCATTTAGAAGATACGTTATTAAGTATTGACGACAAAGTTTTCTATTGACGAGTTTAGATTTCACGTCTTGCAAATACTCTCTACTATTTTTACTTTTTTTTTACTTAGTTAACATTTTGGCTCTTCATTTAATTATACGATGAAAAATTAATTACAAGAAAAGGGGCACATCTAAAAAACGTCATTTTTTTGCAAGTGAGGAAACACTTTATAAAATAGTATATTTTTATTGGAAACATATTCGGACAGAGTATTTTCTTGTATACCGACGATATCTATTTTGACTTTTCAATTACAGAAGACAAGAGAAGTGTGATGTTTAGACCCCTGTTTTAGTTTGAACCCTACGTAGCGACTTACGGGTTTTTCCCCAAGCAGTTATTTCCCACCGGCGGGGCACCGCCCCATCCGGACAAACTCAAAGCTCCGGAGATGTGTGAGTGTCGTGCGAGTAAGGGTAAATGAGTGTAAAGAGTGAGGATAAGATATTATTGTCAGTATCGGAAGGAAAGATCGTGCCTGGTCCTTGGCTCGTTTGTTAGAGTGCTGCTCCGGCATGTACCGGTATAGATAGGGAATCCACGGAAAACTACCGATCAGAGCAGACTCCCGCTCGTATGCTCCAGGCAGCAGCTGAATTCTACCTAGCTAACAAGTTAGTGTCGTAAATCCTACCGCTGTCGGAACTCGAACCGTAGGTCCTCCCGAACGGAGGTACTGCAGTGACATCAATTGCTGCCATGAACTACCTAAGCCGGTGGTCCTTGGTAGAAACATACCTTAATTACAAGAAGAGACTTTTTATTTTTCTGTGTTTTTATATATCTACATGACCATTGTCTTCAGGCCATGAACCGATGACTGATGAAGCCCTCCCACTTTGCCCCACCGTGTGTGCCCCGGCGCCAAGGAGCAGCGTGCACGGAGCGCGAGGCCGCGGCGCGCGGCTGCTCTGGAAGAACGGGAGCTCCTCCGCGGCGCGGGGCGCGGCGCTCCCGCGCTTGGGCCCGGCCCCACGCGGCACGCCCGCCCATCGCCCATCGCCACGTAGGCAGCGGTCGCGGGCGTGAAGGGCGGCCGGGGGTGCGACGCCGGTCGCGCTGCCAGCGCCTACTCCAACGAAAACATGAGCGGCGATCTTTCTGGAGATGAAATCCAAACAGAAATGCGGACCCGCCGCCGGGGTACATACGAAAGCACTCCGGCCGCGGGCCCCCGAGGCGGCGGCGGCGGCGGTGGCAGGTGGTGGCGGTGGCGGCGGTGGCAGTGGTGGCGGCGCACGACGCGACGCAGCAGCGTCCGTGGCCAGCGCGCCCCGCCCCGCAGGCTCCCCTCCGACCGCGCCCCGCCTCGTCCCCGCTTCGAGGATTTCCAATGGCGCTCCAATATCCGGAGTGTTGCCGCGGCGCGGCGCGCAGCGGAGTCTGTGGGGAGCTGCGTCCTCGCGCCCTCGCCGCCCCTGCGTTCTCGCGCCCGCGCCGCCGCACACGCCAATGCACAGCCGACGCGCGCGCTCGCCATAGAACTAGGATTTTGTTCTCTACGTCTGGGGTAATACCAAATGCTACTTGCCACTTGTTCGTAATATGCTCAAATAATATATTCCCGTAGTATACTCGTAATAATTTGTTTTTTGTGAAATTTGAGCACCATTAACAATGGATTGTGTCTAAAAAATTAAACAACACAAACATTTTGCCTTTAAAATGATGGCTCCATGCGATTTGGTAAGGAAATTCATTCGTTGTATGAAAAGAAATTGAGATTTCGTCGAGTTTTGTCGAATTTTTCGATCGGTTCACAATGCGCAGATCATAACATGTCTGACGATTGCTTTTACCATCCAAGTACCTGCTTTCAATCCTTTCTTGGCAGATTGGATGAGAATAAAGACTAAATAAAAATAATGATTAATTTAAAAAAAACTGCATATCAAAATTGGTTTTCACTGATGTGTCTGTAGTGTTGTGGTAAAAAAATGCTAACGTGTACTATTTATTCTAATTTATTCCATAATAATTTCAATAATTTAATTCATAAATACTCAGTTCTTTATCAACATTGGTTGAACAGGGCGATGACAATGGGCATTTGGGGCAGTTTCTTACCAGTCCAGGTTTTTGATTGTTAATGTGTTGGCTTTTAATGAAGAGAAACTAGAGCTTTGTGTAACAACATTAACATGAGTGCATGTGAACCTTAAATAAGGAGGCCTAATCCTCCAGCAAGGCTTTCAAGGGTATCCGTGAGAAGTTTTCTCTTGGGGGATGACGGACAAAGGGGCAGAAGTCACCAGTGACGAATTTTCTCTTCGCAATTCCGACGATAGCATGGAAATATCGTTCGAAATCCATTCGAACGGGTCAGAGGCACATTCTGCGT
The DNA here is from genome assembly GCA_031308135.1 of Acheta domesticus. Taxonomy (NCBI): domain Eukaryota; kingdom Metazoa; phylum Arthropoda; class Insecta; order Orthoptera; family Gryllidae; genus Acheta; species Acheta domesticus. The sequence continues at coordinate 6,694 of JAHLJT010000055.1, forward strand.
AATCCCCTCTGGAGCTCACACATACCAGCAAAAGTTACAATAATCAGGATTCAGATGCTTTGAAAGTGGACGTTTTTATGGTGGTTAACTGCGAGGACATGCTTTTCTCCTGAAAAGTGACTGAAAACAAACCTGTATGCATCAAACTCAGCACACACACATGAAATATAAACTCTAAGACCGAAGTTTTGGTGCTTCATTGACCCTCCGAAGCCAATGAGAAACCTAGGGCAGTTGAGGATTAAAGATTATATCAAGCCGCCTGAATTTACATACTATGAGACTTCGAAACTGTAACCCAAATTGTTGTGAGTATTTATTTCACGAAAAAGGGTTCCTGTATGGCAACAAAACAACATTATACACTGTTTGTTAATAACCGTTATATATGTTAAATTTGCGAAATGATTTTTTTGTGCATTTCTGAGTGGAATAAAACACAAAGTAACCTCACAAGGGAGGGGGTAACTTTGTGACACATTTTAACCAAATTTCTCTGTAGCTGTTCAAGATTCGGATGCTTACAATAAATGACAGTTTACAAAAGGGCAGGCATACATTTTGCAAATCTTTTGACCTTAATAAGAAAACTCACTGGTCAGTGTAGAAAAAACTCAAAATACATACCTAAGTAACTCGGTAAAATTACACGGAGTAAAATTACACGGAAACTACTCATATTTTCCAAAAGTTGAACATGAACTTATTTAAAGATCCATCTTCAAGGAATATGTTTCATTGAGGAAAAAAAATCTTTATCTTCAATATTATAGTTGTAGGAAGACGCCCTGAAAAACGACTCTTTTTCAATTTTCCAAAAATCTGTCATTCCAGTCAGCAAGAACAAACTTTCAGTAAAACCTGTATCAAATTCAACTGATGTACCTATGGAAGTTTGTATCTAAAAGGCACCTATGCCTGAGTAGTTTATCACCTGCCACGCTAGCAGAGACGCTGCGGGTTGCATACAGCCCCTTTCGGTTCAAGTGAGTTTTTTAATGATAATTTTGTTCCTTTTTAAGATATCATCAAGAAAATGTAATAGCTTCTATAGCATTATAAATGCAATATAATAAAAATAATAATATAATAATAATAATAATAATAATATACTTTATTGCACAAAAAAGTACAACGGCGAGTCTCAGTAATTAAATTACTACTTTTCAGACTAACCACAAGAAAAATACAGATCATAAACATAAAATCAAAAGAGAATAAGAATAAGTTGAAAAAAAGCATAAATGTAAGTACATGAGGATTAGAAATTGAAAAGTTACATAAGTAAAATATAATTGTAAGTGTATAGCAGATAATATGAGGCAATATAACATAACAGGAAACACTGAAGTAATGCTAAACATATACATCAAGAAGGTTACAGAAAATTTAACATAATACATCAAGAAACACTGAAGAAAGATTAAAAATTAAGTTTAATAAATTTACAAAGTTTTTCACAGAATGATTTGTAGGGATAAGAAAAAAAGTCAGTTTTAACAGGGGCAAAAATATCAATAAGCTGTACAATAAGAGAAGCTAGAATAGATATCTTCTCATCTATAGATTGACCGTCAAAAATATATCCCAGCTAACATTGGTAGCCACATCATTAAAATTATCAATCGGTATAGATCGTAGATCTCTGAACATTACAGTGTGCCGCAACTTTTGCTACTTATTACAGATTTTCATAATTTAAAAAACTTGACTTTTTAGTTATTGCGTTTTAAACAGTTTTTATTGTTGTATACCAAGAATAGAACGATATAATTGATATTTATTGAATTATTTAACTAAGTATCTTATATATACTCACAATTTTTTAGAATTTGTAGAGAAACGTATATATGAGGGCAAAAAAATTGAAAACTATACGGGTGTTCACAAGAAGTCTTAAGTTTAGGAATGCATTGTTCCCGAACAATCAGTTAGAAAATTTTAATATTGTACCTCCACGATGTAGGCATCATGGACAACAATATCCAAAATATTTTCAAGATTGAAGGAATCATGTCATAAAACCTACTTTTTTCCGTGGAATGACCCAAAAAGCTTTAGCTTTGAGATTATCATACGTGAATTTTCTCCCTGGTTCCGGTCTAACATTCCCACCTGCAGAATGTCACTTCTCGTCTCACGTGGTTACGATACTGTTTTGCACACTCACATCCGAATTAAATTGATTTAAATTATTTGAATTAAATGAAGCAACCCAGGTTCCGTATTCAAAATGAGTTCAAACTGAAACAAATGAAAGGGTGTAATCGAGTGAGAAGTCGCAGGAGGTGCAACAGACGTATCATTTCCAAGAGATATTAACATTTGATTTATTTTACCACTCAGATTAGGCAGTAAATGTGAAACTTTTTATACTAAAAATGGTACGTGAAATCCAATTTCCGAGGTGTGTGCAAACTACATAGTAATGCGATATTATAAAAGACTGGTATACCTTAACAGTACTATGTACCTTATTTCGCAAAACAGTTGTGAAGTAATTGCATTCTAGTAAACTGAAGTTACAACATTCTAATAATGCAACACAGAACGATTATTGAATGACGACTGTGAACCTGAGGAACACAGAATGATTATTTAAATATCTTCATTCCCCAGTGAGCTCAAGGAAACGCGCACATATAATGAAGCTACATTTATGTACACAAAAGAAACGGAGCCATCTCAGTTTTGCTCAAGAATCAGGTAAAAAGGAAGAAAAATGTGATCGAATTGGGGGGTCATTGAGCAGAAGCTGTGGTAAAATATTGGTTACATGCATATTTAGTCTTTTTGAATAATACAGTACAAATGTAACTAATATATTTATGGTAACTAATAAACATTGCTAAAATCAATGTTTTCCTGTTTATGTTTTCTATAGCCTTTAATTGTACAGCGGCGATTATGCAACAGAAAATATTTTGCCTTGACACTAACTTGTGTATCAATTTTAATCGTTTAATGTCATTTGCCAATTTGTTGAAACTTTAGTGGTACGTGTGTTGTATGTGAATTCTTTTGTAGAGAGCTGTGATCTTACCTCCTGATGAATGTGATTACTACGTCGAATGTTACATTTGTAGCCATCTGTATTGTTTGGAAATATGTTCCCAGCCTTGAGAAAGTCATTTTTTGACAAAAACCACTGGTTAGTAAATAAAATATGCAATGGCAATGGCAGAATTCCTACCTTAATAAAGAGAAAATAAAAAGAATCACGTAGGTGGGATTTGTATATTGTTCGTACAATTATTTTCTGATATTTAAACGTCAAGATGCGGTAGATTACTGTTCCCCAAACATGTGCCATATCTGAGATGCGAATGACCATTCACATAATGTTGTACATATCGAGGAGTATGAAGGCTGTATTTGAAATAATTCGGTCGCTTAGCATAATAAATTTAATTTTGTGCTCATTCATTTAAATTGACGTTTCATTTGAGGAATAGCTGAGTAGAGAGACCCAAAAGTTTTGTTTCCTTAAAATCAGTCAAGGTTCATGTTCAATATAATGCACAATAGTTTATTTGCAATGGAAAACAGCATTGAAGAATTTTTCCTGTCATTTACTATTAATTTATTACAATGAAACCAATTTTAAATATCTGATATTGTAGTAATTACTGTTTCTTTATTGCAAAGACAGCAAAGAGAAATGACCCTCCCGTTTCAAATAAACGCGGCCATATATCTTATGAGTAATAGTAAGAGAATAGCATCTAAAACTACATAGAATCTCTGCAGGATCCTGATGTGTGACTGACAATGAATCGGAAACGCGAATAAATAATGTCCCTTCATTTTATAAGTTCTGTATTTCTACTCTGATGTCGTTGTTTATGGTACGAACATAACCAATCTAGAGCAATCCCACGAATTCCTTACGAAAGTACTTTTGAAAATGTTGTGATCAATAACGTCCAATGCCTTTGAAAGATCTATTAACATTCCAATAAGTGCTTAACTTTGACCCATTGATGATACATCTTTAAGAAAAGAAAATATGGCTGTTTCCTTAGAAAAGATCATGGCACCTGGTGGCCATATTTGGAACTGGCCGGTGGCGCTATGACGCATCAGAAATCATGCACCTCATACACTGGTCAGTAATACTAGCAAGTATGGTACTCGTACTATAACTCGTTTCCTTGTTATAATGTGTTCTGTTGGGAAAGTTTAATATAACCACCCTGTAATAACTATGTTATTGGACACTTGGGCGTGAAGGAGGCAACGTTGCCGCGTAGTACACGCTCTACCCGCATGCCTTCAGCACTAAGGCGAACAACACGAATGGAAATTGAAGAATCATTGTCAGTTAAAGAAAAAAAGGGAAATACATTTTCTTATCATTCGCCAATTATTCCTCAAACTGCACTGTTGAGTGGCACAGCAACAAACTACATAGCTATTAATTTGAGGCCACTGCGTAAGTAAGCCTACCCCCAGATCACGTGAATAAGTTTACAAAATTGACACCAATCACTTAGTTGTTTATAAAGGAAGCACTCCACTAATTTCAGACGCTGTACTGTATGTTCTAGTACTCTCATCCGTATCACTGGTATCAGCACTCACCGATTATCAAGAGAGATTAAGTACTCCTCCACATTAGATTCAATGACACTTTAATGCTGCCGTGTTTCCATTATTCCTTTTTTAGTGTGCGCTACAGGTTTTCGGTACTGTTCACGGGTGGTGCCTTGCATAGCCTCTTCACTTCAGTCACGTAATGTTTTGACATTTCAGGTCACATAACCCTTCATTGCTGCTCATATTAGTTCAATAGCATTGAAGTGGCAATGGTAGGGAGGCAAACGGAGGACTCTTGAGATCATGTGCTTTTGTCACTATGTCGACCACAATTGGGAAATGGAGGCTTATTTCGCGTAACATCTTAAAGTAATTCCACCTTCCTATTTCCGAGAACTCGAACACAGAACTCGAACACTCGAAGAAGTTTCCGAGAACTCGAACACCATGAATTCACTCTCGACATTACATGGCGTCGATCAGATGCACAACATTCGGGTTATGGGGGTTCATTTGTGGAAGAGTGGGCAAATGCCGAGGCTTGTGATTCGCTGTTACTAAGGTTACAGCGTGACACGAACCTTGAAGCACGTGACCATGAACGTTGAAGCACGTACTAATTTTATTCAGAGTGTAGGCTAATGCATGATCGTTCCTTTCAGTCGCCATGTTGAATCGCTCACCCAGCTCCACCGTCGGAGTAAGAGGATGGCTTTCGCACAGGGCGGTTTGCCTCGGGGGCTCTTTTCCGTTGCGGAGATAAGACCTCTGGCGGCGCCACGAGGCGTAATGAAACGAGACAAGGGGAGAGACCGACGTCACTATCCCGCCACCGCCTTCGCCACCACCTCCACCTCCGCCCTCGCCCTCATCTTCGCCCCCGCCTTCGCCCCTGCACACCCGCCTTCGCCCTGCCCTCGCCCCACCCGTGCTCACACCGTCGCTCCCTCCTTCGCGCCGCCTTCGCCCTCACCTTCCCCCGTCGCCTTCACCTCCGCCTTCCCCGCCGCCTTCACCCCTGCACACCCGCCTTCGCCACGCCCTCGCCCCCACCCTTGCACACACCCTCACTCCCCCCCTTCGCCACCGCCTTCTCCCACGCCATTGCCCCCACCTTCGCCCCCCGCCATTGCTCCCACCATCGCCCATGCCTTCTCCTCCGCCATTGCTCCCGCCTTCGCCCACCCTTCGCCTTTACCACCGCCTTCACCCCTGCCTTCGGCACCCCACCTCGCCGCCTCCTCCACCTCCGCCGCCGCCGCCGCCATCGCCCTCGTCACCGGCTAAAAGCCAAAGAAGGCTCGCGCAAGAAACCGCGTTTTCCTACGCGTATTCCCCTCTCAGCCGCACCTAATTAACGAAACAAAGTGGCACTTCTCCTGCGCTGGCGAGAGGCGGCGCCCCGCGCGAATCGAACTAAACCTTTAATGAGATTTTTCCTCCCACTCAGAGAGCGAGCGGCCCCGCACAAAGAAGCTGCTTTCGTTTCCGGAGCACCCCGTCCCCTCCCCCCGCTCCGTTCGCGGCGCCGCCAGCTCTTTGTCAGCGAGCACTCCATCTGCATTTGCAACCGCCCGCCAGAGACAACAATGAATCAGTAATTAGCATGATAATGGTGCCCTGCCGGGAAAATCTTTGACGAGTATCCTTTCTCGTGTCGTATTACCCATGCACGGAGGAGCCCATCTTAGAGTCGCCACGTGCTCTCCGTTGCTATCTGTATTGTGCCGAACTACTGCATTGAGAAAGTCAATAAAATGTTATGATTAGAGATGGGTAGTCTTTGTTTTATGTGAACGATTTTTTATGACATCCTTTTGTGAATTAGTTTATGGCACTAGTTCAGAGGAAAGGTCTCACATTAGTTTGCGGACTAATGCAGGAATTCAGAACACCTTATAGACTAGAAAGTAGGTAGCTGGAGGTATTGTAGATCGAATGTTAATCTGTCCCACCTTTCACATTACCCGTCGCCCACGTTTCATTTTATTTCTCTTTTTGTCATTGATATTTCTATTATTACAAGAAGTTTTTTGGTATCAAAGACCCACAAAACATTGACTTTGGCTACACCACGTGTTAGAGAGAGTAATTTACTATATATAGAAAAAATTTTTACCCACTTTTTTGTCACCGGGACTCAGGAATAAGAGTTTTTTCTGACGAAAATTCGCCATTTTCCGGCGCACAATCACACATATTTCTCTTAAAAACTATGTGCGAGAAAAAAGACAGCCGATGTTTAACCAAACTGTTTTGAACTGAAATGAACTGATTCGCGTTTTCCAACTTTATAGTTCCAACTTTAAGTTTTTGTGTGTTTACTTTCTTATTTCAATCACGAAATAGCAATAATGTCAAACAAAGTCATGTACTGAGGCTCATGCGGCGGTCAAAACTGCAACATTAAATTTGTTCTCTCTCTTATGAAATATCTGCAAAATCAGAGTGGTAACACTGAAACTATTGACTTAAATTTCCTTGTACCAAGACACATTTACCTTCCAATAATTCTGATTTTTCCTCGATTGAAAAAAGAAAAAAAAACTATTAGCCACATTTTTTCTCTAAGGTATTGGTATATCATTCTTGGCTGCAGGAAAACAAAACAAGTATTTCCTCACAGAAATTAACTATAAGACTTCCATTCGACAGAAAACTTTGAAAAACGTATCGCCAACAGAAAAAGAAGTGTTGAAGGTGAACCAATTAACTGGCTGACAATGAGATATATCGAAATTGAGAATGCTGAACCATTTGTTACCTAATATAAAACTATATTATTACCGGAAAGGACATTTGGAAGAACCTGCCAGTGATGTCGACTGCAGATTCGCGACTGCAGATCCCAGAGCTTGCGGATTCGGATGGTATAACGGTCAGCGTATCGGATTGTTGTACCCAAGATTGCGGGTTCAAACCCGATCGAAGCCATGGATTTTTAAGGGCGAAAAAATTCTTCGTACGCCTTCCTTCGGAGGGAAGTAAAGCCGACTGTCCCATGTTAGTAGATTTACTTGCATGTAAAAGACCCTCAAGCCTAAAAATGAAGCCTCTGAGCTAAATTCAAATCGCCTGTTTCGTCGCCCGAGATAATACCTTCTTTCTTCGCTAGATTGTGAAAGGAGCGTAGAGAATTTGCGTGGTCAGACGGAAGAGCAGGCCTGATGGCCCGAGTCTCGCCGCGTAAAATAAGGCATTAACTAAATTAAAACTGAACTGCATCACTTACGCAGAATAGAGGCAATGAACACATCTTTATTTGTATTTTAGTCAATTTTTATTTTAAGTATTATTTAATTACTTACAATAATACTAGTAACTTTCTCCCGTATAAATGCTTTGTTCTGGAAGTATTTGTTTAATAAGATAACTTGTTTGAAACTATTCAGCATATTATGTCAACACATCAATCGTCAAGGTGCCTTTCAGTTGGCAACGTGACCAACTCCAAATAAAGTGGCTTTTATATCGGATAGAGAAACATTGAACTTTTTAAATATATTTATAAGTGCTGAAAACATACCCTTAATTGTAAAAACATGAATGAGTTTATTCGAAATACGTCGAAACAATTGTAAACTTTTTTATAAATAAAAAACTAATTGTTCATACTGAAAATTTTTCGTTTGAAGGAGTTAGTTGGCTTGGCTTCTAAGCTCCTAAATTGTCAATGGGAGTCACTGGATAGGAGCTCATTGGATTTTAGCCCTATCCCCCAGACGCCAATGGTACACATTAAAAAAATATAGAATTTACTAATTTTCTATACTAATGAAAGTCATTCAATATATCAATTGTTATAAATATTAACTATAAGTTAACAAATGAAAGTACATTTTATATTAAGTACCAATGAAAATTTCTTTATAAGAAAACATCAAGACGGCTGGACCCTACACCTATGCCTCCCCTTGGATGCGCCTCTTGGATGCGACCCCATCCATCTTGGAGGCGCCTCTGATAACACTAGCCTGCGAATTTAAACTTTTTGTTTGTTGCTTTCAGTAAAATATGTAATTTTACATAATGTCGATGTGCTGAATCCGAATTTCAATCCATTTACTTCTAACTCGTAAGGTTTTCTTGCGAAATCACTTTCCATGTATTGTATAACTACGGGACTGTCATCACAAACGTTTTAATAATACTTTTTTATTTTAAAGAAAAAAAGATTTAGTATACACAATTGTTGAAATTAATGTGTATGGTTGTTAATATATGCCACTAGTGTGTTTTTGCTTTTATTTTCTCTTGTTTACATCACTACTGGAAAGTTTCACACACATTTTACCCCCCGTTGCGTCTTACTTGAAAAAGTCCTATTCCTTTTTAATTTTTTTTTAAGTTCGCTTTTTAAGAAATTGGTCATATAGCGACCACTGTGATTGTTTTAGCTGTAGGGGGAACTATAGTAAGAACACGTACGGACAAAACGAGCACACACAAACATCCATGCCTGAAGCGGATTGGAACCCACGGGTTTTCGAGGCAGATACGGCCCTTCAGCTTTAGCGACCTCGGCTATCTACACCGGCTTTTTTCTCTTCAGATATTTCACGCTTTTTTAACAGCTTTATTTTCTATCTGTTCATACACTGATTTTACAGAGATTTGCATTACTTAATCCTAGAACTGGGTTAGAGCATAGGCTGGCGGGGAGTTCATTTAGTCGAAGCTCTCTCTCACTTTGTTACGTTTCCTTTATTTTGTGTTTGATTTTTTTTAAACTTCATTTTGAATTTGTAACATTCTGTTGTTGAATGTTTTGTCTGTAAGTTTAATATTTTTTAAAATTCAATATTCGTTCTTATTGGAACGTTTATGGCGGGCGTAAGTTATCCTTGGGAAACCTTGAAATACTTTTAATGTATTCTGCCGAACGTCCTAGATTAAACTTTTTAACACATTCTGCTTTGATAATGCCTCAAAAAAAGTTACTGATAGTCTACTAATGTAAGTATTCAAATTTTGAATTTTCATTTCGTTTCTAATTTGTCTATTTGATACCTACCATGGTGCTTTAATTATGCGTCTTAAAAAGTTATTTTGAACTGCTTGAATTTTCTCTAAATTACTTTTTGCGGCTCCACGCAGACACGACAAGCGTAAGTAAGCGATGGTCTGATAATGGATTTGAATAGAGTTATCCCACTTTCTATGCTTAGTCTGAAGTGATTATTTCACGCTTAACCTCCAACAATAGTCTGCAAAAATACTTATGTTCCAGTGTCCCTGGTACCTCTTTTCGAACTCCAGCACATCCTTGTGAAATCGTTCGCCTTGTTCTTCGTTCAAAAATCCTATATTTTCTGGGAAATAATCTAGGAGGGAAAAGAGGAAATGAATTTTCTTACTTAGTTCCTTGTATATTTCGAGTATGTTAGCCACAATTTGTCGATAACCGGTTTCCAAACTATAGGTATTACAAAAGATAGAGACGGCCTTTTGCCGTTGACCCAATGACCAAGATCTTCAATGCATACTTGTACATACTTTGCGAGGTGCTCAAGATTTACTTTGGTTTCCAAATTTGATTCCAAACTAGGCAAGATATGATGTTTTTACAAAATCTGTGATATTACGCATCTGCTTAGGCAATGTGCATTTCCCACATATATAACAAAAGTTGTCTGGATCATTTATACATAAGCGATGCAACATGATAAATATACTTTCGTACTGAACTACAAGCACAAGATTCTACTACACAGTACAGCTTGAAATTGATTTGTTTTCCAGATGAATCACACTAATGCAATGTGAGAGAAACTAAGACGGGATGTGTAAGTTTTCATAAAGACAAGACAAGAATGTGTCAGTTACCAAGTAATGGATATCTACATAGAATAATGGCTAGGGTGGACGTTAACTCGCTCTAGAGCTAGATAGCTTAGTGCTCGCCCCCCGTATCAGATCTGGTGCCCTCGGTATTTTTATTTATTTATTTATTTACGTCAAAAACAGTTTAAAACTGTGTGTGACGAGCTATGGGGAGACGTGAATTTTGAGCAGGTTTTCATCATTCTGTGATCTCGATCCTAAACCATATTCTAGTCGAATTTTGACTACAAAAAAAGAGCGTTTTTTTCAAGTTTTGTTGACAACAATATTCGCTCCTATATAATAAAATATGTTTTCAAAGGTAAATTAGCTATGAATTTGTGCCCTTAACCCTCATCGTGTTCTTCATGAAAGAATAATACTTTTTGCCGCGACAATATGGAAAACAATAATTTCAATAACTATATTTCCCACTGAAATTCAGAAGACGTGCACAAATAATGAAGTTACATTTATGTCCAGAAGCAAAACGAGGGACCATCTCAGCATTTGCTCAAAGAATCAGGGAAACTGGACGAAAAACCTGGTCGAGATGGGGGCCATCAACCCAGAAGCTGTGGTACAGTACTTGTTATAGGTTCTTTAGAATTTTACAGTCCAAATGATAAATAATTACATTAACTATCATTGTTAAAATTAATGTTACTTTCCTTTTGATACTCGGTATAGTCTCGGATTGTATAGAAATAGTTATGCAGCAGAAAAACTTTTCTATCGAATTTAATCGTTTAATGTCTTCTGGCAAAGTGTTGTAGAGTAATGTTCATGAATTGTATGTGAATTTTTTGTAGTGAGCTGTTGATACTGCCACCTGATGAATATGATCTGTGATGAATATGATTGTGATTACTACGTCGTGTGTTATACTTATAGACATCGGCGTTTGTTGAAAATATATTCCCGCCCTTAAGTAAGTCATTTTTGACAAAAAATACTGATTCGTAAATCAGGAGACAAGGTAATGGTAAAATTCCTAGATTAATAAAGAGAGACTTACAAGAATCACGGGGGTTGGATTTGCTTATTATTCGTACAATTCTTTTTTGTAATCTGAAAGTCTGTGAGCTATAAGATGTGTTCCCCAGAATATTATGCCATATCTCAAGCGAGAATGAACATTCGCAAAATATACACAACGAGCTGTATGAAGGTTGACGGAATTTGAAAGAATTCTGAACGCGTAGCATAATGAATTTAATTTTGTGTTCAATTCATTTAAGTGGGCATTCCATTTGAGGTTTGACTGAATTGATAGACCTAAAAATTTTGTTACTTTAACATCAGTCAGTGAGACATCGTTCATTTTCAATGGAGTATTGAATTGTTTATTTGAAATGGAAAACTGCATTGAAACGGTTTTATTTTCATTTACTATTAATTTGTTATTACGGAACCAATTTGAAACATTTGATATTGTACTATTTACGGTTTCTTTATTGCAAAGAATATTTGTATCAATATATGTAACTGGTACGTGATAGGAACATTCTGACTTTAATTTGATTTCAGCATGCTAAAAATACCCCGGAAACATTCAAACTTCCGAGTCAGCAATTTCATCGCAGACTAGTGTAATCATTCATTTGTCATTTTCAAAAACCCAAAAATATTTTTGTATTTTGAATTATATTTATAAATTCGGATCTTCCTTTTACTTTTAATCGCATTTACTACAGAATGCATTCTTTTAAAATGCAGTGAAAAAGGCTCAAGAAAGCGCATCAGGAACTTGGCACTATGCGAAATGAACCAAAGACGACCGAAGAGGAACTCCATCCCTTCCCCGCCGTGGAGAGAATAGAACCTGCGATCTCCGAGAAAAATCTTGGGTGCGTCTCTGATAATCATTAATTCATCTGTCCTATTCAAAAAACCAAAAATATCGTCTCCTGTATTATTTCAGTAGTATATCTTCTCTTTGCGGCTCTCATATGCAACCAATCTTTATAAATGAGGTCTCTAAAGAAAGAGAATTTCACGGAGACTTGACGAATTGCACTTTTTCTTTTAAAATATCAAGGATTTGTTTAAGAAACGCATCTATATAGTCGTGTAAAATGCAACCCGCAATGCACGTCCGGATTTTTTTTTTAAAATCTGTATCGTTAAATTACTCCTAAACGAAACGTTCTAGGGCCTTACAAACAAATTTTGAGGCCAGAGGCCAAAGGCCTTAAAGAACCGTTCATCACACCGTAATCTGCAGGATGAATTCTTCACCATTCTATTACATTTTGCTGGTGCGATGCTTCTCGATTCTGCCCGTCCTGTTGAGAGCCTGTAGAATCTGCAACTGTATGTGAAATTACTAATTTCTTGATATTATATGCGATTGAATTACACAGGCGTACCTCTTTACTGGATAATAAATAAGAATAGTTTGTATTGACAAGGGTGTATTATATTGATATCAATTACAAGGTTACATATAGAACAAATGATGGAGGATAAGAGGGTCTTGAAGAAAAAAAAAATATATATATATATATATATATATATATATATATATTACAGGCTTAATATGGAAATGGAAAAATAAGGAAGAGGGTGGGGTATAGCATGCAAATGTTCTCCAACGTGTAGGCTAGTTTATTTTTTGGAATGATGATATTTATAAATTCGGATGTTCCTTTGACTTTTAATCACATTTACTGCAGAATGCACTCTTAAAATCCAGTGAAAAAGGTACAAGAAAGCGCATCAGGAACCTGGCGCTATGCGAAATGAACGAAAGACGACCGAAGCGGAACCCCATCCCTTCCCCGCCGCGAGAGAATCGAACGTGCGGTCCGATGGCGCGGCGATGGTGTAGGAGCGTGGGGCGGGGGAGGGGGCGTGGAGGCGGGGCGGGATCGGGGTGGGGGCGGCTGAATGGGCGAGCGGAGGGAGAGCGGGCGCATGCGGTAACATGGCGCGCGAGGCAGGCAGAGTTGTCGCGGCGGCGCGCGGAGGAGATAACGGCGGGCATTCATATGCAGATAGCTGCGGTTAATATTCATGGCTGCGTATTCGGCGGGGGGAGGAGGAGGAGAGGGGAGGGAGGAGGAGTCCGCCTCGTGCCTGCTAATTATCTATTAATATTAATACTGCATCGTCGACTGCAAATCTAGAGGCGCGCGCGTTATCTGGGGCATGAGGCCGTGTTCGGGAGCGCTCCGTCACGCTGGTGCCGTGCCGGCTGCGCCAGACGCCCTGTCGCGCGACTAAGGGAGGGACGGCGGCGAGGTGGGAGGGTAGCACGGGGATGCGGCAGGGCGGGGGCGGGGGCGGGGGCGGGGGCGAGTGGGAGCGCCAGGGGTTTAGGCTCACGGCTGCTTCCGATATGCACCGCCCGCTCAGTGATGAAAGGCTGCCTGCCTGCGAATGAGCGACTACCGCCACGGTGGGCACCATTTGAACTAAGCCAAGGAATAACCATGACGTATCGATCGATCTATCGAAGCAGAGTCAAATTGTGCGGTAGAAACGGTATTCTTTCAATATTTTGTACGATCTTATCGGATTGATGCTGATGAGATATGAGACAATCGTCTAGTCGTTTGCATAGTTAAGCGGATTTATTTATTCGAATAAAGATAGGAAATAAAACGGAAATATATGCTGAATATGAAGTGTCACAAAAGAGTTTCCGGTATGTAAATAATAATGGATGATCAAAATTGAAAGAATGTTCTTTGTGACACTACACAAAAGTTATGTGGCTCAAATGCTGCTGTAGATAGTATAATGCCCCTTGCGTCGTATTTTGCCCAGGATAGATAGTGCAATTGTTCTCAGTACATTGTTCCGTGTCCGAAAGTAGTTAATGTGCGAGTAAAGTAAATTGAAAGAGATTCCAATCATCCTATTCAGAATATGAAAAATCTTCCGAAAATAAAACACTTGTATTTTCAATTTGTTATTTACAGCAAAATGCAGCCCTTTTTCAGAAATCTCTAAATTACTCAATTTTATTAATTTTGATTACAGTTTCAACGTTTCCTCTACAGCTGGATCCGTGTAATTAACTGAATTGCATGGAAAATATAATAAATCCTTTGCAAATTGGGTTTTAATTTTCCGAAGTGGATACGCTCATTTTCTAAGCGAAAATATCGCACTTGCCGAACAGGGCCGGCGATTGGTGTTGGGAAGTCCGTGTTGGTAGTTGCTCCCTTCCTTCATCACCTACTGAAAATGTACATGAAGGGAAAAAAACAAAACAGAATTTTTCAAATTGTCATGTCTGTCATTAAAATGTCATTAAATTTTTATCATATTAATTTTTTGTAACTTCAGCAGAATTAATTTTTGGAATGCAGGAACAGAGCTGGGCTTCACATTTTTTGCAAAACGATTTTGTCGGTCATGTCACATCATGTAAAATTTAAACATGTAAAATGTTAATGCTGATGTGCCGATCTTGCAACATAGTTGATGGCATATACGTTTTAAATTGACGCAATACCGAGAAACTTCTGGAATTTGGAATAATTTGAGATAATTTCTGGAATTTGAAGTTTGTGGAATATTTCTCTCTTCCGAAACTCCGAGTGGGTATTTTAACCACTCGGAATTTTTCGTGTGGGTGTAGCTACCCGCCATATCCATATTATCTGCCGGTCTGTTTCCGAACATGGAAGCATATTTGTAAAGAATGTAAAGATAATTTAGTTACCCAATTTTTCATGTCAAAGGATTTGGGTTGTACGACTAAACCAATCAACTTTCGAGGCCCATCGGATTTAGACATTAAATCTTCTAGATGTAAGGTAACAATGAATGAACTGATGTAAAAAATTAGGGAAGTTAATTTGTCAAGTTTTAAAAATAATACCATTGAGCCAGACTATCGAATGTTTTTTCTACATCCAGAAATAATGCACTAATAGGTTTGACTTTCAAAAGTTTTATGCTATATACTCCATTAATTTTAATAGTTGATAAGTAGTAAAACCGTTATGGCGAAAATCAAATTGTGTATTGGAATGTATATTACATGAGTAATAAATTTATTTACCTATAATAATTATAAAATTTGACCAATAAAAATCAGACAATTATGAAATCATCTTATTCATCAATTACTAACAAATCTTTTAAAAAAATATAAATATTCATACATCAATTACGTTTTACTCAATAATTTCGTGTCTTCTTCAAATAAATTATATTACATATAAAAATAAAAAATATTGATATACATCCATGCCATGGTGGGTTGAGACGATTTTTATATTAGAATTTGCGTATGATAAGTTGTTAAAATGGAGTAGTAGCCCGTTGTCTGTAGTTTGTATGTTTAGAAATATGTACACAGCGGTTTGTGAAAATTGCAACACCCAGAAGGAATGATCGGAATCACTTAAAACTTGGTGGATGTTTAGAATACTGTATCCATAAAAAGATATTAAATTTGCATAGAGATGGCGTGCACGTTGGCCTAGTAGCGCCCTCTTTTGTATGACAAGTCAGGTCAGTGTTACAACCACACCTATTCGGTGTAGAGCCATCAAATAAGGTGGAAACGTGCAAGCAGGTGCCATTACGCCTCCTCGACGCCAATGGGCGCAATATCAGCATCTGAATGAGTTCAAACGGGGCATAATGCTAGGTCGCCCTGAAGCAGGTTTGTCATACCGTGACATTGTGGCTCGACAGTGATGCGTGTGTGGAACCAGTGGATAGAGGAGGCTCGTACACAGCGACGAGGGGTTACAGAACCACACAGTGTGACAACAGGGCCAAATGATCATCATCTTGTCCGCATGACCGTAAGTGACAAAATGACATCGCCCAAAGTGTTGGCTCGAGTTTGGAGTAGTGCAACGGGTGTGGTTACGTCTCCGTCGCGGTTCGACGCCGTCTGCTGAGGGCTGGACTGGTGGCACGCATACCACTGCGTCGGATTTCTTTGTCCAGAAACCACCAACACCTTAGACAGCAATGGGCGCGTGAACGTGTTCAATGGTGTGCTGAGTGGCAAAATGCTGTGTTTTCGGACAAGTCCCGCTTAAATTTGCGGTACAGCGATGGCCGCGTACGTGTTCGACGCTACCGTGGCGATCGCAATTTGACAGCCTGCATTGTTCCACACCATAGCGGAAAAAAGCCAAGTGTGATGGTTTGGGGCGGTAATGGCTATAATGTGCGATCTTGCCTCATACGTATTGAGGGAAATCTGAACAGCAACCGCTTCATTGGTTATTAATTTTATTGCTGCCCGTATTCAAAAAGTTTTAAATTGTACTCTGTATGTATTATTAAATTGTGAATATCTCTGAAGTTCTATCTTAATGTTTTGCTTGAAATTTTTAAAGAATATTTGTTGTTGGGTTAGTAGTTACTAGCCATATTCTTCGAATTCTGTGTTAATAACTACTGAATTTCAATAACCTTTTGGAGAGTGGATTTATTATTTATATAGACAAAATTATGAGATGATTATGGTTGTCACTGCAATATAAATAATGAACACAAGTATCCTTTTGTTGCTTGTCAATCCATTAGAATGTTTTTCGTCTAAAATAATCTTTATTTTCCATACACGACGTTTCTCATGGCACTTATTCACATCTTCAGGTGTTTACAATTAATAATAGTAATAGATATGTTCAGATCATAAAAAAAAGGATAAATAAAATTTTGAAGATTTTGAAAAAATAAATAATATAAAACAAAAGTTACAGAGAAACCAAATAAAAATCATTAAAAATCAAGTACAAGTGAAAAAATATAATATATGATAAGTACAAAATATAAAATAGACAGGAGGGAACTTATCAAAACATGTTTCATTAAGCACATTATATAATTATAAAACTTCATTTTTAACTTCAAATTTTAAAAACATTTTAATGAATATCTTGTGCACTACCCCCATTTGCTGTTATTTGAGTACCTAGATAGATATTATTCTGACAGGATTTCTATTCTGATTCCGTCACATAACGTGTAGCATTATTATTCTACACGTTATGCGTCTTGGCTTCTTTTCCTGCCGTTTTATTAACATATATTTCAAGTCCCCAAAAGTATTCTTCATGAAGTTTTCGCAGCATATGCAAAACACCGTCTTCCTCCTCAACGAAGATTACTTGATCGTCTGCATAATAAGGGAAAAGAGAGGAGCGTGGAATCGTCAATTTTTATACTCAAACTGCAACATTTTTTCCTCCAGATTTTTAAAGCTTTGTTTAAATGTAATTTAAACAGATTAGGAACAATGCAAAACCCTTGCCATAAGCCTTTATTTACAGAAAATGGTTCGGGAAGGTTTCTTCTAATTTTAATTTCTGTTACATTTCTGCTGCATACGAGGGCTGGGGCATAAGTCAAGGCAACTATATTTTCTTGTAGTTATGTGAACGGATCACAAATGTATATGTGTAGTGAGGAAGTTGTGCAGGCATAGTATACAGGGTGAGTCACGTAACTTTAGCACCTCCTGTAACTTTTGAACGGTTAAAGTTATTGCAATGCAGTTTTCACGGAAGTGCATGAGGGGAAGGGGCTAATAGATACGTGCATTAATTTCTATTTTATCACTTGTATTTTACGAGATTTTTTAGGTAACTTTGTTTTTTCAAATGGAACTATACATATTTTTTCAGACCACCATGACGAGCGTAAAAAGACGAATCCAATGATGTACATATTGTCATATGTTACATAAGCATTTTCTTGATTAATTTTGATTTTTGCGACTGGGGTTTAACGGACATTTTGAATAGTCTACCACACAAGGTCACACAGCGCTCCACCAACAACGCGCGCCCGAGCAAGGGAAGGGAGATTTGAAGATACGAAACGTATTCCAAATATTCACAAAACCATTGCAGTTTTTTCCTGAACTGTGCTTTCCATCCTTCCGCATTTTCAGATTTTCGACTTTCTTTGATTGAAGGAATTAAAGGATGGAAAATAAGGATTTGTCATTAGTTTGTATCGTAATAAAATTGTTTATAACTTCAACTCCATTTAATAGGGTTTCATAAGATACGTATTAATGGGATCTTGAAACAAAGCACAATAAGAATAAATTATTAAAACTGTACAAAAAATATTGCGTATTTTCAGCAAACAATTTTAATGTTAATAAGAATATAATAATAACTTAGGGATAGAAATAATCTTATTTCAATAAATTCAAAAAGCCGGTCCGGATAGCTCGCTAAGGCAGTTGTGCCGTGGCGAGTCCCACCTCAGGCATCGATGTGTTTGTGTTTGTATGTGTGTGTCGTTCTTTCACCCCACATTATCATAATTTGATCTTCCATACCCCAAGGCTAACAACCCTGGGGGATAAAAATAGGATCCAGCTAAATGCTGATCCCTTAATAAAAAAACTTACATGCACCTTCTACAGAGATAATAGAATTGAGGCCCGGTAATGCAGGGTGCCCGCACGCGTCGTCCATGGCGGCCTATTCGCGGGCGGAAAATAATAACAGCAAAATCTAGTGGCCTGCAACAGCAAAAATACTGTTGAACAAAATGATACAAAATGATTGTACAAGAAGTAGAAACAAATCAGTGGCCCACACAAATATTGCAATAACATGTATACACATTATAAAAGTTCATTATGTACCCACAATATCAAAATAAAACCTGTGGTGCTACAGCCGCACATACTTTCTCGCATTAATTATAAATTTGTCATTTTTCGAAAATTTAGAGAGTTCAACGAAAATGAGACACGCATCATTCTTTTAAGCGTCTCTTCTATCCGTGAAAAAATTTTAAGAAAACATTTGGAATGTTTTTTGAGAAAAACGTTTTCTTATAAATTTCATACTTTTCAGACACAAATAATTCGAAACGTTAAAGTTTCTTCACAAAATTGTATATTACCTTTTTGAAGAACTTATTTTTTATAACACTTTGTCTAGGGCAAAAATCTCCACTAGCACGTATTTGTAGTTTTGAAAGGTGTGCAATTTTTTGCAATTTTCGAAAAAACGGGTGTTTGCTGAAAATGGGACACGCACCATATTTTTCCCATCCCTTGATATATATGAGAAGAAAATTGAAAGAAAAATTTGGAGCGGTTTTGAGAAAAAATTGTTAAATTTAAAATTGCTTATATTTCGCGCAAATTATACGAAAACTACTCGTATTTTGGAAAAGTTGAACATGGTTTTATTTCAAGATCTCTGTTTAAAGTACAGATTTCATTAAAGAAACATCTCTTTTTTCATAATGATAGAGGTAGGAAGACGCAAAAAAATGCACTTTTGCAACTTTCGAAAAATCTGGAATTTCAACTAACATGAGACCAACACCATTTTCTCTCAAGCGTCCCTTACGCTATACGATAAAAAAGTGCAATCAAACAATTTTGAGCCATTTTTGAGAAAATTTTGAAAATGTTTTTTAGGTTTCATAAAAAGTGCCTTCAAAAAACAAAACATTGAAACTGTGTCTTGAGTTCGTACAGATCTATAGGGGAATATCAATTTTGGATAAAATCGGCTGAACGGTTTAGGCACTAGCGTTGACCACAGACGGACGGAGTGACGGACAGACAATGACGGACAGGTAGACGTTTTGCCGTCAATCGATTTTTCGGTATCAAGGAGCCACAAAACATGGATTATGGCTACATCACGTGTTAGAGGGAATAATTTATATACTTACTCTAACAGCAATTTTCTACTTTTTAGACACCAAGGCCTGGCAATAAGATTTTTGCCGGAAATTTGTCGTATTCCGGTACATGATCACATCACTTCCTCTTCTTACGAAGTTAGTGCACGAAAGTAAAAATTGTTGCTATTCCAGAACGCAAGGCATAAATAGCAAAAATTTAAAGGGTGTGGGGCCCTTTTGTTGGAAGGCTTGCTGTGACATGTCATCAGCAATAATAAGTGGAACCATACTATCACATATTTGCATTTGTAGTCAAAATCGAAACTGCTTCATTGCTTTTGGAGTTCCCCGAGTTGCAGGGTATCGAACGATGACATGGTCGCTCCTCAAAAAAACGAGTACTGTATAGCTTTCTTTCAATTTCTAAGTGAATTCGAAATTAGTAATATACATAACAACAACTCTACCTGGGGTGGCGCTGGAGTTTGAGAATCCTCTTGATCTTGTACTTTTAGTACATTTATGCATAAACGTACAGTACATATTTCCTCTAAAGAAGAGTGATATTAAGTGAATGACTTGTTTGACATAGCTGATTGTATCAGCAAGAATTGAATTCATCACTTTCGATGTCTGTGTTACTGTCTAGACATCAGTGTTCTGGATAGACTACCAGGAATGTAATGAACCAACAGTAATATTCACCGGTGATCTGCTTCCATACAATTACCGCTTAAATTGGCAAAATCGTCAGGAAGACCTGACGGTCTTTTACAGGTTAATTGAAGAAATGTGCCTGGCCACTGGCCGTAGAGGGAAGATTTAGACGCATCTCATCTAAAATGTAATCGATTCTACGAGAAAATGGACATTAATGGCGGTGATCGCTTAATAGGGGGTGCATTTCCATAGGTTTCAGTCGACTATGTTTGAAATTACCATTGGACTAATGATTCTGATTCATCCTTTCACTCATTAAATTATTTTAGGTTGCCTTGGAACTGTCCGATACATTGTCGAGTCGCAAAATGAAGAATACCACAGAGTTTCAAAGTGAACTAAGTATTAACGACATTTTTGAAAATCGCGCATTCAGTGCAGTCCGCCACGGATAACGATGTAAGTGGCCAGTAGAGGGAAGTTGTAAGAATAATCGGATAACAATATCAATATTTTTTAGATCCTCCAGAGTGATTGATGTATTGTTAATCGTTATTGGTGTTAATTTCATGAGTGGAATAGTCAACAGATCTATTTTTCTGTAATACCATGAGTAACGAACATTTTCGAATGATACTGTGTGTTCGTAAATGTTTGAAATGTATTTAAGGGCAATGGCTCAACCTTTTTTACGACTACATGCTCGTTCGCTATTTACTACTTTCACGCTCAATATTGGTACTCGAAGCTCTTGGCCCAGTTGTTGCAGAGCTGAAGAGATACTGACCAACAACTTGGTTTGAAATATGATTAGAAACTGATTGGGGCTTTGTCCAGTTGCTCGTGGTTTATAGAGCAGCTGCTTAAATGATATTTTGATTTGTGTCAGGGCAAGAAATGAGTTTCCCAAAATAAAATAATACAAACTTCCATTGTTTTCGACGTAAGGTAAATTTATACATAAATAAAAACACGTGTTTCAACCTCAACTTGGAACTCCCTTTTGCTTTTCCTGCGTGATGTTAGCTATACGAAATCCGACTTTGCATATTTGTATTTGTATATAACCGGGCAACCATTGATTCAAATACCACACAAATGAATATGCATAGTTGAATATTCCGTGCACAAGTCGAGTGAAAGGGGATAGGTAGGCAGGTGCGCGAGAGGAGGG
>JAHLJT010000057.1:0-32019 GCA_031308135.1 Acheta domesticus
AAGAACTTTTATTTACCCATGTAAACAACGGTACCTTCATATCTATAGTTTGGATCCCAGCACATAGAGGTATAGAAGGGAATGAAAAGCAGATAAAGCGGATAAAGAAGCAACTTCATTACCACCAACGGGCAAGAGAGTGATGGGAATTCTCTCCGATATGAAAGTATACCTAAAAATATGGTTATGAAACAATGGAATGAAAAATGGATGACTACCTTCTCCAGACTCCACCTCGTAAGGAAATTCATAATCGAACCCGCTCTCCCTAACCTCCAGCTCACTAGATTTCAACAAGTCCAAATTACCAGACTACGCTTTGGCCACTTCAGTCTCTCTCGCATTCATTTAATAAAAGAACTGATCCATTACCTTGCCCTAAATATGGATCCCAAGTATCTACACCCCACTTTATTTTGGAGTGCCCAGAATTAATCCATATTCGACAGTCCTTAAACTTATTTAATTCCTTTATAATAGAATAATTATATAAATGTGAATTGTAAATTGATCGGTCGCTTACAACCCTGTCGTTTAAAAGCGACCTTAAATAAATAGATTAAAAAAAGTAGCATTTCAGTTATTTTATTAGGGAGATTATATCCCAATACAGAGAAAAATGTCAAAAATGTATTTGGGTGGCGTTAGGTGGCAGCTGGCAAGACGATGGGGCAAGACAGAAAAGCTAAGCAAGACCAAAGAAATTAGAAAACTAACATCTATGAGAAAATCTGTGCCATTCTGTAGCACCACTAGTTAAAATTAATATTGTATTTTTCAATACATTTGTAACTCTTTCTAGTTATATGAGGTTGATTTTATTTTCAATGTAAAACAAAATCCGTTTCATAGTCATGTTTGTAATTCAACAGAAGTGCCGAGAGGGAATCAAATATTGATTTTTAAACTAGAGTATTGAATATTTACAGAAATCGGAATGAAACTGTGGTCTGTGATATGACGAAATGTGTTTACCATGCACAATCAAACCTTAAACCTCGATTAAAAAACCTTTGCTTTTCCCGAATATTACTACATATTAATGCCAGCTAAACTCACTAACTCAATGTTTCAATTTACAAACCTAAGAGCAAGAAGTAAAGGAAAAAAAATTCTAAAAAATAGGTTATTGAATATCAGTAAGTTATTTGCGTTCCAACTCAACCTCAAAGTTGGAAGAATTACTCGAAAAACGGTAGAAACGTTCATACTTTGTCTTTCGTATGTGTAGTGATTGTTACTGATTCCGGTCAACTGTTCAGGTCATTGTCGCGTATGTGTAGAGCGTTTTTCCTCGGGAGGTGGAAGTGACCTTCCCCTGCTGGATGGCAATATCTGGCGCCGACCTACTGTCGGCTAGTGGTTTTCCCCAAACAGGTATTGCCCACCAACGAGGCACTTCTCCAGCCGGGACAAGCTCAAGCTTTCGATCAGTCTTCCAGCATGGTGGTAGCGAAGTGCATACAGTGTGCTTCACGGGGTACGTTCCATTTATTTTAGCAAGTGCGAAGACATTTTCACATGGCTTAAAAAAAATATTGAATAGAACACGAACCTACGTTTGACCGCAGTACGAAGGCTGGAGGCATTAATTAAGAGATCGTTACGGTTGGATTCCAGTAATTAGCTAAATATGCTTCTTTACTTTTGTGTCCACGAGTTTTTCTACCAGAATAGCGAATGCAGGGATAAATCGTGAGAGGTGCGAGAGCGAAGGCGGTCGAGATTTTCTCTTTGTTTACCAAACAATGGAGTGTGGGAATGCAGACGAACGAGGACGTGACGTTCCCGGCAGCAGTCAACGTGAGGGATATTATTAAAATATATCTGTGGTTCATTTTCATAATTATTGGAATATTGTGAAACGTTCCTCTAGCTATCGGTGTGTGTTGGATCTTCCACCAAGTTTCACCTATTTTTAAAATTCAGCTTCAAAAGATATTTCTCGTAACCAGTTTCCGAATCGTCTCCTGTATTATTTCAGTAGTATACCTTTGGGTTCCGGCTCTCACACGCAACCAATCTTTATAAATGAGGGCTCTAAAGAAAGAGAATTTCACGGAGACTTGACGAATTCCACTTTGACTTTAAAAATATGGATGATTTCTTTAAAAAAACGCATCGAAATATTCATGTAAAATGCAACCCGCATCACATGTCAACCTATATCGGCAAATAACTCATAAACAAAGCGTTTTAGAGCCTTAAAAAGTAAAATTTTGAGGCCAAAGGCCTCAAAGAAACGTTTTTCACACCATAATCTACAAGATGAGACATTTCTCGATCCATTCAATTAAATTTTCGGTTCCACGCTTCAATACTATCAAGGCCACCTCAATATTTCAGCCCTTCCTGCTGGTAGCAATTTTTGTGGCGACACGCTTAGAAGGCTTAGATTCGACAATCTTTATTTACGCTTTCTGTTAACACCGTAGTTTGTGCAGTCTGACGAGGTTTATTTGCATAATCATTAATTCAAGATTTGCTCTCCAGCAACAACTAGAAGTACTATTATAGTTGCTTGATACCTATGAAGATTGTTTCTTATGCGTGTAGTGAAACTATTCAATTAACGTTTTTTCATGGTCTGTAAGTGCTGTGTACTTAATTGTGGAGGGATGTGGGTGTTCAGTGAAGAGTGAAGACTGTGTTTGTGTTTTACCTGTACCAATATTTTCGTTATCATTCGATGAAATTTTCAAGTCAACGGGTTCAGACACGTAGCTTTCTCAAAAGTAAAAAGCTAATATTTTTGTGACTATCACGAAAAACTAAAACCTAACTGACAAAGAATATTGAATAATTACTTCAAATGTCTTTAAGTAAGTGTTGGGAATTGTTCCAAGAAAATTCTCCATGATATTGAATAAATATTTATTGAAAATTTCTTTTAAACATCAATTGCATTGTTTTTTATTTTATATTGTGTTAGTACATTGCAAGTTACCTTTATAGATTTTAAACAAATAAACACGTTTCGTTAACTACTTTCCCTCTTAGAATGGAAATAGAAGGATAGGGATGAGTGTGGGGTCTAACATGCGAGAGTTCTCGCACGGGTACGCGGAGGTAGTAGGGGAAAACTTGTGCTATGGCACAACACAAAGAACAAACTTTTTAAAGTAGCTAAAGTAAAATAGCTTGAAATAAATGAAAAACAAAAATCAAAACGCGCTAGCCTACAATACTACGTGAACTAAATTTAAAATTATAGAAAGAATAGTGCAAGTCACCCGACAACTGCCAACGATCGCAGTCCAAACGCACGATTTAAATGTTGGCGGTATCTGGAAGTATGTACATCAACGCCCAGCTGCAAACTCATATTGTAAATAATACACCGTTTGATATTAAACTCAAGGTGTCGGTTCGTTAAGATATTAAAAATGCAAACATCGTTTGAGCAACATTCCCATGTACCGAAGTGGGCTTCTAAGCCTACTAAATTGTTTCTAATGCTAACAAATGGTATTTAGTACTCAAAGGTGAAAATATTAGTTTGATTATTTTTTGGCTCGGAATTGCTTTTCTTGAGGTACGTAAGGACGCAGAAAATAATCCAATACTTTTTAGTATACAAATAATTTTTCAATTTTCGCACCCCAGCAAGCTGGCACCCTGACTCTCCAAAACCCCCTCGGTTCCTCATAACAAATCAAGGAAAGTTAAATAATATTGCAAAGAGTAGGTTGTACTTGCCCGATCCGGTATTTTCGCACTACTTTACTTGGCTTTCTCAAGAGTAAAAACCTTTTCTATTTTTGTGACTATCAAGGAAAGCGAAAAGCTAACTCTCAAGGAAGATTGAATAATTTCTTCAAATGTTGTTTTTAAAGAAGTATGAATTGTTCCAAGAACATCTCTCTATAATGCTGAATAAACCTTTATTGAAAATTTGTTTCCAACATCAATTGCATTGTTATTTTTGTTTGATATTCTGTAAGTACATTAGAATTAAGTTACATTTATACATTTTTAAACAAACACGTTTCATTAACAACTTTCCTTCTTAATGAAAGGATAGACAAATGGATAGGGAAAGAGTGGAGTTTACCATGCGAGAGTTCTCGCACGGGTACGCTAGTTTCTAAATAATTGGGCGCCAGGAAATGATTACAGTTAAATTCCTGATTATATATTATCAATTCTCATAAATAAAAATTCTGCGAGCTCGGTCGATTGGGTTCTTATAAAATAATTGTTGCTTCTTACTCCGCAACCAATTACTCAATCTGCCATTCATACGAAGTGGCGAGGAATTTGAAACATCTACTCTAAGATTGCACGTAATGGCAAATGAAAATCAGCTTACTTTCAACTATGAATTACAGTTTATTTAACATTAAAGATCAATCAATTCAATTTATAATGATTGTTTCAGATTATCATCAGGCCATGTGCATCTTTTTGTTATTGCAATAACGTTATCGAACCTCTATCCCGTTCTTCATTCTTCGCGCGCACGACGCTTCCCATTCGACGTCGCCACGTAGAATCTTCTTGTCGCTGTAGTCCAATCTTCACTCTTGCCACGAGGATCCAATACCAAATCGAAACTTCTTAATTCAACAGTAAAATTTTATATGTCCACACTTGTAGTGTGGACCACTACCACCACACTTGTTGCTCCACCGAAAATATTCGAAGTCACTTTCCAGCATTCACTCCCACGAAATATTTCAAGTCTCAATAAGTACTACTCGAACTTAACATCGCTCTCAGCGATCCGTTCACCTCCACGACACGAGACGGAAATGAATTAATATTCCCCTTGTCAACTCTTGAAACCTCGCCTTATTTTCCTTTCCATTGTTTTTCTACCATTTTTGAAAGTCCGTTGATGTCACCCTTCCTGTCCCATTTCTGAACCAATGACAATCTTCTGGTCACTACGGTGCACCCCTGCACCCGCTTTTAAACAAACTCATCTCCCATCTCATCTCCCGTTTACTGGTTATTGGTACCGGCTTTGTCGAAGTCGTCAAGAACTTTTTCGGTAATCATAACGCAGAAAATTGTCCAAAACGGGTGACAGACTTGCTTTCAAAATTTGAGTGCAACTATGAGCATTAAGGTACACTATCTCCATAACAATCTCGACAAATTTCCAGAAAATCTTGGTAATATTTGTGAGGAACAAAGCGAGCGGTTCCATCAAGAAATAACAGTAATGAAAGTTAGATATCAGGGCAGATGGGAGAGACAAAATGGCAGACTACTACTGGAGCTATCAACGTGATTGCCTTGATTTGCCGCATAAAAGGATATCATGCAATGTTTTGTGATTCTTTGCAGGATGTAAATATAAATATATTAACTATATTAATATTAAATATTTCAAGAGTTTAATTTTGTGTAAATAGACATATCTAGTTATATTTAGTTCAAGTTTTATGCAAATTTACGAATAGCCTGTACTATTATTTTCATTATCTCAAAAACTAGAACCAATCTACCAAAACCAATGCCATATTTGGAATCTATGCATTAAGCGTACCCTAAAATGGCTTTAAATTGTTTGGCAAGAAAAATAGTGTTGACCAGTGCTATCAACGCTGCCCTTACACTTAAGTGTCGCAGCTTCAATTTCATCGTTCATATTTGCTAACATTGCAATTCAAAACCAGTCCTTACGCACCTTTTAATGGTATCATTTTGATAAAGAAATCAAAGGCTTGCAGATCAAAAGGATCTCTATGCCAAGCATCCGCTGGTTGTAAAGGGGAAGAAAAAAATATCAAAGGAAGTGCATGACATAAAGTTTATAATGAAATGGATGACTGAAGTTGATGTAGAGTATTTTAAGACAATTTTATTATTAGAACTTTCTGGATCTACATTGTACTGTTAAGCTTGGAGACAAAAAGTTCTATCTGCATTTTCAAAGTTTTAAAAATTAGGTAAAAAATTGTATGTTGATCATTTATTAATAAAATATGTTTAGTACACTTGTCAATAGCCTGTTTATTCTACAAAACCTCTTTTTGCGTTAATTAAAATGAACAGATGATCTACCAGAAGCAGCAAACTTCAAATTGCTCTCCTGTAGAATGACAAAAAGTGTAGATAGAACCCTCTGGTTCTAGAGTCGCGAACTGGCAAAGAAAGTGAAACAAAAGACAGTGAAATTAGAAAGCGAAACAAATTTGGTGTCGGAAATTGGGCAGGTGAGAAACAGCAGACCCCCAACTTCACTACACTCATACAAAACTCTCTGCGCTCAAGTGACAGACCACAATGGCTGAGCACCAAACGCAGAGAGGCATTAGCACCCGCCCTCTCGCGGTAGCTTCTTGGAACGTCAACAGACGATCCGGTCATAAAGACCCAGGAGATCGACGTCTTATCGAGTTATTCTGCAATCAGCATCCTATCGATGTTCTTTTATTGCAAGAAACCAAATGCATACGCACTGACGACCTGGAGATAAATGGCATGGCTATCTATCGGTCAGACAGCGATGCTTATCATCGTGTAGCGGTTGCTATACGTCGCTCGATACCTCATCGCCCGGCAGCTTTACCTCGCCTTGCGAGGCTTGATGCAGCAACAATTATAGTAAAAAGACGACGGAAGACGAAATTGTACTGGTGTTCACATATCTATCACCAAATCGTTCTCTCATGGATGATAATTTCGACAAAGTGTTCTCCCTAGCATATCGCAGGATCATGGCAGGCGACCTTGAACGCCAAGTGCGAGGAATGGGTATGTAACACAACAAACTGCAACGGAAATTTCCTGCTGTCAGACAACATTGTGACACTCATCCTGCCCTCCACACCTATCCGTTTCCCCTCTGATCCACGCCTCTGACCCGAAATCCTATATGTGGCACTCACATCCGGGAACATTTGAGTCACCACTCCCAAACTCATTCCTTTCTCCCTTTCTGATCACATACTCATTACCATCGCAGTTGGTAGCATCCGCGCCTTCTGCGTCCCTAAGCAATGGGTCCCACAACCAACCAACTGGGATGCGTTTCGCAACACACTTTCATCACTACACAAACACAAACCTCACAAACAATGGATTCACCTGAATCTATAAACACTAGCATACACACTCACAAAACGCATAAAAATGGCTCACAGAAAGGCGGTGAAAAACGCATTCTATGCGACTTTGGCAGCAGTTTATGTGCTCTGCGCTTATAAAATAACTGCGGAAATGCGTAACACGCCTGAAAACAGCGTTCCAAACCACCACGCAGCCGAGTAGGAAAGGCGGATGAAATCACTCTCGAAATGGCCTTTTCAAAGTACAGAAAGCGCATAGGTCCGTACCGAAAACCGCAATTGCCACGTGGTCACGACAACTCGGAGGGTAAGCACACGTATCTTTTTTCAGATCAAGCAAAGGCAGAACTCTTATCCAACAAGCTTGAAGAGAGGTTTGTTACCAACACTACACAGGCGGTAGATGAAGAGGAAACGGAAGACAGCGCCAATACACTCTCACATTGTGTAGTCGAAGAAGTTTCGACTACAATTAAATGCTTGTGTAGTGTTGCAAGGAACAAACCGTTGCAAAGGGCGGGCCCTGACAGAATAGGTTCTACCATTCTAAAGGAGGCCCTACCGGTCATAAGCATGGTGCTTACGCAAATCTAAAATAGCTGCATTACACAGTGGTACTTTCCGAAAAATTGGAAACACGCAAGTGTTTCCACGCTTCCGAAACCCGGTAAAGATTTCACATTCGCTGCGAGCTACAGGCCTTCTTCCTGTTACGGGAAAAGAGGCTTTTGAGAGGCTTTGAGAGGCTTCTATTCGCGTAAATCCAGCCTACTGTTCTCTCAGGAAATCTCATCCGAGATTCACAGTTTGCCTTCAGGCCGGGCCATATGCTTCGTTACGAGCACTTTTTATGGCTCAGCAGATTTCTGCTGATCTGTTACTAACACAAAATGTACCTGTTATTTATCTCGAGATGGTGCAAGCCTTTGACAAAGTGCCACACAACTTACTTATCACCAAACGTCGGCGCTGACTTCTACAAGACATACGGGCCGCCATAAATTAGGCAAATTTCGAATATTTTCAATACCCCTCTCCCCCTTGTAACGCACTTCCTTATCTCTATGTAACGCAGCGTACCGCTGCCTCAGACCCCCTCCCTACCCGTTTAGCGTTAATTTATGGATGCCTGCATAAGGATAAGGATAAGTCTTTCCTCCCAAACCGAACATTCATGGTACATGTGGGAAAAGTGAGATCCTTAAAGCGGAGAATAGAAGCCGGGGTCCCTTGGGTCTCCATTCTCTCTCCGCAACGTATCTCAATGCCACTGTTCTCACTGTATCTCAATGGCATTCCACATATACCGCGAATATGGCTATTCCTCTATGCTGACGACATTGCCGTCCTAGCAAGAGGAATTAATCCAGAATGACGGCTGGAACGTCGACACCTGTGCCTAGGGCGCGGGGTGAGTGACTCAAGTTGTAACTATATTCCAAAATAAAAATATTACTGGGTGCAACAAAAATGGATACAAAGGTATAGTAAACACCAAAATAAATATACAGAACTGTTGTAGTAATTTTCAAATCAAGGTGATTTCAAGACGGGAAAATGATTAAAATAGTTTTTATTTTTTTAACTACAGCCCATTAGTTGAAAAAACCTGAAAAAATCACAAGCTGTGTTTTAAGAGGACTGTTAGACATTTTTTCAAGCCTGTTCCAGGGATTTAAGACAGTAAAATTTTTTTTTTGTAAAATGATTTTTTGCGAACTTAGCGCTGAAAAAGTATCAAAAAATGTTTTCTGGTAGTAAACATCATTTTCTTACTTTTCGTATTTTTCTATGAGATAAAATAGTGTTAAGTTGACAAAAAATTAAAATTAAAATAACTCGTTTTTGGCTGCAGATGGGTATGGGTGGTGGGACGGAACCTTTCATAAATTTTATTTTCATGTTAGAGTTGTAGTGTAACTACTCATATGTCATTTGGTCGAGGAGAATATTTAACATTCTTATCCGGGGGTACACTTTGTGAAAACTGCGGAAATAGATTCATTTTTATTAGCTGATAATGGAAAACTGCCGATAATGGATAACGTTCTTTCTGTCGAACAGTTGAAATGTTTAAGACACATGTTGATTAAAATGTAGCCATTTCTTCTATCTACCGATTTAGTATACAGATACGACATATATTGGTAGACTACATCTAGTGAATAGAAGTAGTCTCTGACGCCAAGTGCAAGAACATAACTTACACTACTACGGTCGAAGTTTTTCAGGCATGAACAATTAAAATACGGAAAGATGCAGAGTAGAATATTTAATTTCAGCATTTATGAACGTATACGGCTCAGAGGTAAGGCAGCAATATTTGCTATTACCCGTTACATAACACGACAATAATTAAAATTAGTTTCAAGTTTATTCAGAGAATAAACTCTATTTTTAAGCTTAAAGACAATTTTTAATATACATTAGTAATCTGAAGTTCCATAAATTAATATTATCTTCATATATCATATGATCAAAAATAGTTTTAAGACACTAGACGACAGTAAAAATATGGGATATGTCTTTCGTTTTAAAGAAGCTAAACAGTGTGTCATTATGCAAAAATAGAGTACATCAAACCTGTAAAACGATATAACTTGGGTGAGTCATGAGTACAAATATAACAATATTTGTTCAGTAGAATCTTCTCCACAGTATCATACGAGCTTATACGTAATCCGACCCCTTGCAGTAGCAACCTGCTCGAATGGATCTTGCGTTGTTGCTGTAGATTGACTTGGAGCCATTCAGCCCCCAAATCCTTCCTCTCGCAGGTCTTAACCTTCCAAATCCTCACTAATCAATTCAGTTGAAGCGTGGGGGATGTGCACCTTGATTGTAATTCTACGGAAGGTTGCTGATCTAAAGGAAGATAGACAGGATCAATGGATCGAATCTCGTCGTAGTGCATTCACTTCACTTTAATGAACTCACATTTGCAGGAGAGTATCCGACGTTTCTTGGAAACCGGATGAGCCAATGCAATTACATCATTGCTTGCTTGCTTATGCTTGCTTATTCATCAGTCACGGCTCAGGGAAGAAATGTCTTTGGGATCATAATGGCTAAATAGTATGAGTATAGGATATGACGTCCTACACATAATATAAATATTCTAAATTTGTTTGAAGAACCTGTTTGGAATTTTCTTACTGCTCTTATCACTTGAGAACAGTTCGGTGAGACATTGAACAGTTTCCAAAATTTTCTTGAATTTGCCTCTCAACATTGGCAGACACTTCACTTATGCACATTTAGCACATTAACAAGTATCCACTTTTGTCTGTAATATGAAATTTCAATGAAATAGATAAAATAGGAAACGAGATATAAATGCTTTCTGTTTTTTTCGATATCGTCCTATATTTCATAACGATTCTTAAGTTTCATAACGATAGATCAATTGGAATAAAATATTTATTTAAGAAAACGTTTGAATTATAAATGTTCGTATTTTGCACTGTATGGAATTGCCAAAAGGCTTATTGCATAGGTGTGCGAAAAAGTGATACAAGTTTTGTTTGAAATTTGTTATATCTAATATGAAGGTAGAATAAACACCGAAACGTTAGTCAAAATAAATACTATTTTATTAATTTCAATCGTGCACGGTTTTGTCAAAATCAGTATTACAACATTTTGATTTAAACCATAGAGCCAACCTCTGTCTTGACAAAGATTCTTTTCTTACAAGCTCTAGCAGTATAGAATGAATAACTGTTCTTGCCGTGGGGAACCTCAGCCTGAGAGAAGGATTTAATTGGTATATTATTGTTCTATCTTCCTTTTTTTAAACTCTAGACAACCACATTCATTTATATTCACATTCACATTTATATTCATCATATCACATAGTTACACATCTATCACGTGTACGATGTTTTTAAATCATTCATTGCCATCTTCAGGCATACGTACTTTGTAAGGAATGCATATTTTTATTAAATAAATTATACATACATCACACATGTACCTAATTACACATATTATACATAATTACTTACAGTTCTTGAAGATGGAAACGAATAATTTTCGAAACGTCTAAAATTTAACAAATATGTAATTATGTGAAATTAATTCTGTGAAATAATTAAAAAAGAATATATAACAATAATACACCAATTAAACTGAAACCAGATAATCAATTAAATTCTTTCATAGAAGGATTTAGCTTAACCTTAGTCAACTTAACGAATTATGAAAAGAATACCTCCAGGGATGAGCAATTCAACGTTTAGTAAAAATCAATTATGTCATAGTTTTTTTAAATGTATCAGTAAATGTTTCGACAACTTGAATATTGACCACATCAAGCCTATTCATAAAATAACAAAATATTTATTTACAACGGGTTGTGAAGTTTAAAATAATTTTATTGTTTTCAAGATTATCTGCATTAAAAAAATTAATTGGAAATTTTATTGTAAATTGGAAACAAGACAATAATCAGTGCATTTGTAAATATTGTAATAGATCTGGTGTAATAGATGTTGAATAATTAAATCAACAGAAAGCTTATAAACGGTTGCTGGACTGTTTCATTTGTACGTTTAATGTGCCACAGTGTAAAAGTTGATCTTTTTTATGAATTTTTAATTTTTAATGGACCTTAACATTGAAGGAGTTAGCATATTCCAAAATGTTAGTAATTTGTTTTTAATTAAATATTAATTTTCTCATTTCAGAGTTTTTAATAAAATTCTTGTTCTTTTATGTGAAAGGATGATCCTCCATAAAGTAATGTCGTGGTAACCGCAATAGGTCGCGTGTCAAAAAAATACACTTTTTGTTTATTTGACCGTTGTGTTCAGTTTAAAGAACTGCAGCAATTTCAGTAGGTTGTAAGACGACGGACTAATGAAATACCTAATATCATGATTTTACATTTGTGAAAGTAACTGTGGAGACTGTGAGAAGTAGGGAACGTTTTTCGTTCCTCCTGAAAACATCTGTAGATTTGACATACGATCTAATGCGGTTACCACGACGAGGGGCGTTAAATTAGAATCTGAAAGAATCATTTGGGATTATTGTTTAGAATTTCCCATTTCATTTTCATGGAGATAATTTTTTCACCGAAAATAACTCATTTTTTTGTACTCCTGATGCGAAACTAGCTGAGATGACTCAGGAAAAAATGCAGCGACTGTAACCGGGAGATCCTAATATTCCAATCCGGACGGCGTATTTTGGATTCTGCTAGGTAGATGGATCGAAATTTAATCCCAGCGGTCTGGGGAAAAAATGTTGCCGGTCGGTTGTTCTGATCAGTAGTTTTCCTTGGTTTCTCTGATCAATACAGGGCAAATCCTGGAAAAGTCCTTTACCAACGAGTCACAGATCGCGCGCGATCTTACACTTCTGTTTATTGTCCGTTCCTCTCCATTAAAAAACACACTTCTGTGTACTACATTACCGCACAAGTCAGGAGACCAGACGGAATGTTAGGTCTTGTCCCAGCTGGAGCGGTGTCTTGCTTGTGGAGATACCTGGTGATGGTGGAAGTGAGAAACCCTTCACACCAAGTGTAGGTCGGCGCCAGATATAGATATTGGGGAAAGTGCACTCACGAGAGTAAACGTCTCCTTTATTATTTCAGTATTATACCTTTTTTTGCGGCTCTCACACTCAACCAATTTTTATAAATGAAGTCTCTAAAGAAAGAGAATTTCACGGAGACGTGAGGAATTGCACTTTGACTTTAAGAATATGAAGAATTTGTTGAATAAAAGCGCCTAAATAATAATGTAAAATGCAACTCACAACGCACGTCAGATATTTAAATCTATATCGTTAAAAAACTTCTAAAGGAAACGTTCTAGGGTCTTAAAAACTGCAATTTTGAGGCCTCATAGCCCTCTCCGTAAGGTCAAAGGCCCTCCAATGATTTTTTTTCGGCGAAAATCTCCGCCGTTTTTGTGTGTGTGTGTGCGTGTGTGTGTTTTGTATTACCTAACTTCCCTATACTATACGTACGTATAGTATACGGGAAAGTAACAAGGCCATAATGACGGCTGCCTTTCGTTCGCGATAATATAAACTAATACTTTTTGTAGAATATTACAACACTGTAGTGTTTAATAATTACTATTATTTATTTTTCTACATGCATTTCTTTGCCAAAGATCTTAGTATCGTGTTATTCATTATCATTTAATTATTTTCTTTCTCGCATACTGCTTACGAAGAATATTGTAAGGCTATAAAACTCATCATTAGTTCGTGAATACATTGCATAACTTATACAAAGAATTGAATGTAAGAAATATATTTGCATTCAAAGTTTTGAATAAAAAATCTATTGCTTGAAACTATTTAATTTTCGCACCAAATGTTCTACGATTTCAAATGTGTTTTACAAAAAATGATGACTGAGATGTGTTAATTCGAAAAGAAATTGTGGTATAAATAATATTATTTTCTTGTAGTATATTTATAGCACAGTTTTAGTCTAGAATAGCCTCAATAGACTGGTTAGTATTATTAGTATAGTTAGTCTTATTAGCATTGTCTTATTGTATTGTAGCATTGTCTTAAGAAATGAAGATCACAGAAATCAATAAAATTGTTTAATAAACATAAATAGTATTACTTAACCATTACTAAGGGTGAGAAACTAGTGCTGATTTAGCACCACAAATTATACATAACGAAAATTCATAGTAAAGATCTGTCACAAATCAGAAATTCAGGTTATATGTGGGAGCGACTAGGTAAATAGTTAATATTTACGCAGATTGCTTACGCACATTTAGTTTAAGGTATTAGCGAAATTGCAGCACACGTTCTTTATTTGGCTCATTTTATAAAATGCCCCTTTGCAAGCGGCTCTGAAAACAACTGCCCTTAATAGTGGTGGTGTTCCTCCCTCTCTGGAAGTTGAATTCCGACCTGACCAAGGAGGCAGCTTGTGGAATATTCTTCTTCACGTATTTCCTCCCACTGGGGAACAACTCCAGCAGAAACAATTGCTAATCTCCAGACCAATCTCCCGACGTATGTGGTAGTGTAATATACGAAAGTGCGTATGTGTGAGGGAAGAGGAAGGGAAGATTGCGCGCAGTATGTGATCCATTTGTTAGGGAACTGCTCCGGCATTCGCCTGGCATTTATCGGAGAAAGCACAGAAAACTACCCATCAAAACAGCTGGCTGCTATAATTGCCATCCAGATTGCAGCTTTCGACATGGGTATGTAGATAGTGTCCAAAATATCACCGTAGGGGTTCAAACCACATATCTCTCGGTCAAGGACGCTGCTGTTTGAATAGTTGTCTCCTTTAAACCATCAAAGTCTATCTCAAAAGAAATGATCTATTTTGAATGTGAGTACATTGTTATGATAACTCGAAAAAAAGCAATAAATTTCAACACCAGTATAGTAGGATTAAATGATCCGCCATCCCGCGCGCGAATAGAGGAATTCTGGCGAGCGAATGCCGGGACAGTGGCGCGTCAGAGGGGAAGCATGGAGAGGGGCTCGAAGCCCCACGTGCGTCACGGGCAGCAGACTCCTTCCCCCCCTTCGCGCCGCAGGCAAGGAAGGCAAACGTTGGGCGCCGAGATCAACAGCTTCCGGCGAGTTCCTGGAATTGCCACAGCCAAGGAGAGTGTACATAGTAATAATTATAGTAATATAATAATACGTATTGAATATTCCTTTTGGAGTATTATACAGAGCATTTAATACAGTACACTAATAATATTGCATTACACAGTATTATGTACTAATCTTTTGCGCTTCAATGTTTTTGTTGTTAGTAAATTATTCCAAATCAATTACCGTAAATTAGGGTGATCGAATATTAAAGTGAGATACTATGTAGCTCTCCTCATTCTTCACTACGTTTCATTTCTTGCAATGCAAACTGTATTAAACCTAACCCACATGCTAGCCTACTTTTTGCATAATAATAAAATACATGTAGTATTCAGGAAACCCATCTTTCCCCCGGATGAAAATTTATATTCCGGGCTATATTTTACATCGCTATGTCTGACCGTGAAATCGGTGCAGCGGCGGGGTCAACACTTTTGTAAAAAATCCTTAACACATCTTCAGCTTCCTTTAAGACAAATAACACTTATCAAAATGTTAGTATAGCTATTGAGAAGAACGGTGAATCTATTCAAATGATTGTGACCATCTATAAGCTTCCGGATATTCAGTACATATCAGGTGATATTGATACCTTATTTTCCGTTCATCAACTCACATTAGTACTCGGCGATTGGAATGCTAAACAAATTAGCCTTCCAATTATTAGTAGTGGACTCACTGCCCATTAGAAGTAGACTTAACTCACCCGCTGCTAATATGCTGCTAGCTGGTATACAAATATTAAATATGTCAGTGCATGCACCGGATGCACTCACCCAGTATCCCTATCGTGCATGATATTCTAGATTAAGGCGTTGCTAATAATATTATGTTATAAGTCGAGATCATATCGCCCTGCAATCCAATTAGTACCCCGTAGTTCTCTCACACAACACAACTCTCGCACAACACCAAAAACGTCGTCCTGATGAACCTTATAATTTACACAATGTTAACTATTCACTTATCAACTGCTAGAGACACATCTTCTACCTCCACTGCCATCGCTACGAACTGCATAGGAAATGGACAGTACTATTGAGTCTCTTACTACTACTATTTATATATAGTATAATCTTTCACGCGCCTTTGCCATAGAATGCTGCGATATGACACTTTGAGAAGTTATTCCGAAAATTTCATTGTTGAACGGGAATGACGTGGATGGAAAAGGGATGAGATAAGAAGTCTATTTACTTAACATTGATCGTACAATGCCTTTACTTACAATAAAATGGTACATTCAAACTATACATCCTTCCTTCATTCATCCTTGTTTCTTGTGTAGAAGAAAGGACTACTATTCCTGACTATCGAAATAATTCTGGATACGTACTTCGGGTGCTTTGTTTCAACTTTAAGTGATGTCTGGAGTGAGAGCAGAAATTACATTATTATAATATTACGTGACCGTTTCCAATAACGCGAGAAAGTATGCGCTGCTACAACACCTCTACTCTCATTTAACGTAGGGGCCCTAGTGTGTTGTCACTTGCTCCGGTAGACTTGTTTCTTAGTTAAAACACTAAACGAGCAAAACATTGGGTTTGGTTACCTTGATGAAAGAGAATAGAGAATAATCTGAAATAAGAGAGGCATGTGCAGTAACAATCGACATGGCCCAATGACAATCCGTCCGCAGGTCCAGCGCAACGGAAAACACTAGCCTCACAGCATTTGCCACCACAGGCTTCCTCGCGGTGGTGCAGAAACTCTACATTGCTTAGAGCGATTTAGATATTTATTGAACTCGAATCTTAACGTTTGTTATCGTAGGTAAAATATAGGGTTCCGTTTAAAAAAACAAAGTTATGTCGAATTATGAAGAAAGCATCTATAATAATATTACACATCGGTTTGTGTGTCCCTTTCGAACAATCTTTTCAGTGAAAACAGCATCTCAGTATCACTTACATAGCATCTCAGTATCACTTCCTTCCAGGAGACATTTGAGGGAAACATCTTAAGTATTTCACCTTGTATAAATACGCATGCACTAGCCAATGTCGAGTGATGGAAGGAATGAAATGAAATGGTATTGGTATATTTTCACCTGTCTATTAAGTGCTTCAATAAACAACGCATGCACGATTGTAAGGTATTATGCAATCTATACTAAATAAACATTTCACGTAGATTAGAAATGCTAAGAAAATGTATTGCAAAGTTTCAACTGAAAAATGTATGGTCTTTTGATGGTGCGATATTTGTAAATACCGCTCAAGGGAAAAGACGCATCACCAGAATGTGTGAAGTTGACTCGCTACCTGTAAATGGCGCTCAACTTTAACATTTGTTTTCAAAATTGTCTCTTACGTTTAATTTATTATTATTATTTAATTCTTTACTTTAATATATTATTTTTAATTTCTTTCTCCTGTGAAGTACACGCTTTCAAATACAATGTCAGAACTTTGGCAACCTGTAGATGACGAAGTCTTGCCGGAAACCGCGCCCCTTGACATTCCTGCCTGTGGCACTGGCCCCAGACCGGCGTTAATCTCTATACCTACCCTTCGGAACCCTGCTACACTCTCAGGTCTCAACGCGTCCATTTCGCAATTTCCTCGTGGCTTGTCTGTCTTTCACATTAACGCCCAATCTATAAAGAGACATCACTCAGAAATTGTTCATGTTCTTTCTGAAGCTAGCGCACATGTATTATTAATTAGTGAAACGTGGTTGAAATCTAACGCATCCTCTGATATTATTTCGATCCCTAAATATAAACTACTACGAAATGACAGGAATATAATAAAAGTTAATTTTAAAGAGAAATCCGGTGGGGGTGTTGCTATGTTTGTTCGTGATGATATAATTTGCAAAATAATCAAAACATCTACTTCAAACTCACCGAGCTTGGAATATATGTTTGTTGATATGATGATTGGCACAAAACATTTACTTGTCGGGGTTGTATATTGGCCTCCAAATACGGGAACGTTATTAGAATTAGAGGAATCACTTTCAGAACTCACAGATAAGTATCAAGATATTATTATAATGGGGGATTTTAATTGTGACTTAAGAAATCCTGTCACAACATCTGCCACTAATTTTATTCATACCTTCAATTCATATAATCTGCAAATATTGAAATTGAATCCTACTCATAGCTCATCTAAAACGGAATCGTGGATTGATCACTTGATTGTCTCAGATATTTCTAAAGTATTACTCTATGGTCAGTTTCCTGTTCCGGGTATTTCAAACCATGACCTACTCTTTGTTGTATACTCGGTTAAGTGCACTAAATACAAAAATAAAACAATCCATTATCGTGATTACAAAAATCTTGATCTTGCAGCATTTCAAGTCGACAGTGAGCGTGCACCTTGGCACGAGGTTTACCAACAATATTCACTAGACTCTAAAGTAAATGTGTTTAATGATATCATAACGGACATTTTTAACAAGCACGCTCCATGGAAAACTTCTCGTGTCACGCGGCCTGCTGCTCCATGGCTTACAAACGAATTAAAAGTTCTTATGAAAGATAGAAATTCTGCATACAGTCGTTTTAGAGCTACTAAAACCGATGAAAATGAAAAAGAGTACAAAAAACTTAGAAATTATGTAAAACAACAAGTCAGAAACGCTAAGATTCGTTTTTATCATAATCTTTTCCAAAAAAATTCCAGTACGAAGGGAGTATGGAGCACGCTGAAAAACTTAGGAATTTGCAAACGTAAGTCAAATGACAGTTCATTAGAAATTCCATTAGATGACCTAAATGATTATTTTGCTTCCGTTGCACGTCCAATAGACCCTATTATTAAAGAAAAGTCACTACACTTTCTGGAATCACAAGCGCCACCCCGGGATGATAGCTTCTATTTCAACAATGTTGTGTAATAGTTTAGCCATCTATTACAAATGAAATAGGTAGATAACATGAAGTGACCATTGGTTTATGAACCGGGTATAGAACTTTATGTAGAAACTTCCAGAGCGGAATATAGAAAAACAAGTGAAGGTGATCTAAGAGAAAACGAGTATTTCAGGCGAGCATGTGAACGCCGTGGTTAATTAATGGTTGCATGTTACTAGTCAACGCACAAAATTATAAGGAACACAATAAAGTTTGTTTCAGCTAAATCGGGTCACAGAAACGCATAATATCGCGAGTTTTGTGATCATGACATTGATTTTAACATGTTACAGAACTAAAACAACAATGGTCGTGACGTCCCTTCAGAAAAGTTTGGATATATTAATAAATTAAACGAAAACTAGTGTGTCTACCGAGATTTGGCATATACCAAAGTATTCCGTGGAATACGGGCCAAATTATAAACGTGGTGACACAATTTTAGGACGCCGAACATTAATAGATAAACATTATGTTACATGAGTTAATTGAGAAATAAACGAGCGATGTTTGTAGGCATGAGACGCACGAAAAAGCATTCTTTTAACAAAATGAAGCGAGAAAAGTGATGTCTAAGAAGTGGAATGGATACGAAATTTTAATTGGGAATTTTACAATATAATAAGACAATCCAGGAAGTGTTAGAAATTAATAATAAACTATTTTTATAAGTT
Organism: Acheta domesticus; assembly: GCA_031308135.1. Taxonomy (NCBI): domain Eukaryota; kingdom Metazoa; phylum Arthropoda; class Insecta; order Orthoptera; family Gryllidae; genus Acheta; species Acheta domesticus. Next base: position 19,170 of record JAHLJT010000057.1, read on the forward strand.
ATAAAGCAGAAGACAGTAGAGGCGCTATTGTTTTGTTCGGAAAAAAGCTATAAATGCTTTAGGACAACAATGGGAGAGAGACGAGGGAATAGCTTGGTAGCGAGAGGCAGAATCCGCGTCGCTTGTTGCAAGAATAATTTTAAAAAATTTGGATTTGTAATTTTTGATGAAGTGTTCTCTTCTGGACTCGTACTAGTGAACTATTATAAACTGTGAGAGGAGTGAATAACTTCGTGGCGAGTTGTACTCCGCGTCACTCGTGATATTATTTTAACACGCGAACTTATAAAATTTCGAGAAGGTGTTGCTCCTTCGGACTTGTATTCGCAAGGTGGCGGAACTGTATGCCGTGTGATGTGAACTATTTTAGTGGTAATATATAAAGCTATGCCACGCGCGATCCTAATTTTGAGTTTTGTGAATTTTGAAAGTTTTTCCACTAATGTTTGGAACTGGTGTTACTTCGACCATTGAAAAATCGAAGCGGGTGTCGCCGAACGAGGTGTGCCGAGGTGCAGCAGACTCGAGCGCGTCTTTGCATATCGTCGCCGTGGTCAGTGCCAATTTGGGGGGCACTGGTAATTCGGCGCTAGCAGGCAGCAGTGGAGCAGAGTTCTTACGCATGACGGCGTGAGATCGTGTGTGTGTGGACCTGGTCGCCGCTTGGTTAACAACGCAAGGGAAGTGGAATATTTTTTTTTGTTTTGCAACACTCCAGTGAAGTCAATGACTTTGATTTCTTTGCTCTTGGGAAGAATAAATGGTTTACAAAGCCAAAACTGGAAACATTTTGGGGGAATTGCAATGTAATGGGTGTGGCCACAGTATTGAGCACATTATTTCGTAATAACATTTGGGTATAATATGTTTATTGATTTTTGTGATTTTTATGATATCGTGTTTTGTTGATGTTGTGTGGTATTGATTCTTTTATGAGGGTATTAATGTTTCTGTTGGTTAAAGAAAATAAACAAACGAGATTTTGAGTTCTCGTTTTGATGTTACGTAACCGGTGTTTTTATCACATAGCTAGCTGATCCTGGTCCCTGCATTGGCGTGGCGCTTGTGTTCTGTAGAGAACAAATCACGGCCCGCCCTGATAAATTTATGTAAACAGGAAAACTCCGGATAGTAAAAAGGGGGGGCACAGTGGTGTGCATTGTAGATATTACAGGTGATCAGCAAGGAAGTTTTTCGTGATCAACAATAGGAGTTGAGAGGGGAGATTTTCATTACATTAGTGCCCAGTTCGTAGGGCGTTTTAGTAAATAGGAAAGGGGTTTTTTTCGTTGCATTGGCGCCTGTTTAGTGGGCGTGATCGATATCAGTACAAGTGAGAGGGGTTTTTCGTTACAGTTGATTGCCAAGAAGTCGAAAAAATAGTGAAGGCACTCAAGTCAAATTCAAAAGGCTCTGACGATATAACGGCCAAGCAATTAAAATTAGTTTTAAAAGACGCTCTTCCAGCACTTACACACATAATAAACTCTTCTTTAACAACCGGATACTTTCCCCAATTGTGGAAACTAGCTTACATACGTCCCCTTCCCAAATGTATAAATTCGTTAAATCCTTGTGATTACCGACCAATCAGTATATTACCAACATTATCCAAAGTCCTAGAAAAAATTGTACGTCAACAAATAGACAAGTATCTCGCCATAAATGGTGTTCTCAATAGTTTGCAATCTGGTTTTAGGAAAGGTAGAAGTACGCAAACGGCCTTGTTACGAGTCATCGAAGACATTCGTCAATCTCTGGATCAAGGCAATATAACAACATTAACGCTTTTAGATTTTAGCAAGGCCTTCGATTCAGTAGACCATGACGTGCTTCTGGCAAAATGTAAATGCCTCGGTTTTTCTGATTCTACCTTATCGTGGATTTCAAGTTATTTTAGTAATAGACAACAGGCTGTAGTTGTTGAGAATACTTTTTCGTCCCCTAAGTCAGTTTTATGCGGAGTACCACAGGGTTCCGTACTAGGTCCACTTTTCTTCTTGATCTATGTTAATGATATCCCCTCTGTGCTATCAATGTGCAGTCATCATATGTATGCAGACGACTTACAGATCTATGTCAGTGGGAAACCTTCGGAAGTGGCTCATTTAGTTAGTAAAACAAATCACGATTTGGCGTCTTTACTTGAATGGTCAGTGAGAAACGGCCTTAAGCTAAACCCATTAAAATCTCAATCAATTATAATTGGGTCCTGCCGGTCCCATAAAACACTTCAAAATCTAAAAATTCCTGATATCATTTTGGACAACACTACTGTTCCTTTCTGCTCTCAAGTTAAAAATCTTGGTTTGACCATCGATAAATTTCTAAATTGGGAACCTCATGCTCGGGACACTTGCCGCAAAGTGTATGCCTCAATGTACTCACTCAAATGTGCTTACAAATGCCTTCCACCCAAAACCAAAGAACTTCTAGTAAAATCACTCCTGCTCCCCCTGCTTGATTACGGTGATATCGTGTACGGTAACATAAATAAATCAACCGCTGATGCTCTTCAAAGAGTTCAAAATGCATGTGTTAGGTTTCAATACAATATCAGAAAGTATGATCACATATCGGGGTACTATAAAGCAAATCATTTATTAAACTTGAAAGGTCGACGCCTGTTTCATAGTTTGTGCCTTTTCTACAAAATATTAAATACGGGTGTACCTGCTTACCTCTCTTATAAAATGTCTTATCTCAAAACCAAAAGATTCCAGAAATCCTTGCTATGCAATATTCCTAAAAGCAACACCAATTTTTATAATAAATCTTACTTAGTAGCAACGACCCGAGAGTGGAATAACCTTTCAGAAAATGTTAGGAAATGTAAAACATTGCGATCATTCAAAAAACATTTAAATACTCTTCTACTGAGCTGATAATGTACGATGTGAAAGTGTGTACTCAATATATTATTATTATTATTTTAATTTTTATTTATTATTATTATTATTATTATTATTATTATTATTATTCAAAATTGTACGCTAAATGCAACATTTTATATGACATTTTTAACTTTTTTATTTTGTATTTTCTTATACTTCTTAGGTTAATTCTTAATTTAATAAACAACAGTATAATTAGTTTAAATTAAGTTTAATATAAGATTAGAAAGTTGTTTTTTTTTTCAAATTCATTCCAGCTAAACTTGTCATGGCTCTGACTGAATGCGTCTTTTCCCTTGGTACATGTTGATGTAATTAAAATCGGCCCTAAGCCGTCGTCCTGGCCGGGTGGTTGTGTGCATTCTCATTTATTATTTTTTTTTAATGAGTTCTTTAATGGATTGAGATTTTCTTGCTAACATTTTGACGCGTATGGGTTAATATTTTCTTTTCTCTCTTTCATAATTTATTTTCGGGCATCTCTTTAATGTTCTCTTGTGTCAGTAAATGTTTTATAAATTATTTTAAATATTTTATTTTGTTGCTCAACGTTGAAGAGCATGCACACTTCCTTTGTTTTCCCTGGTTTTCCCCGGCCGTTTAAGGTAAATGCTGGGACGTTGTGTTTTTTACTTTCATTTTGTGAGCCCAGGGGCAAGACATATCTAAGTTGTATTTTATTTAATTTACTAAATGTACTGTTTCAATTTTTATCTATATATGTATTATTACGTGGTTAGGCGGAAGAGCGGGCCTGATGGCCCGAGTCTCGCCACATAAATAAAGTCACTATTATTATTATTATTATTATTATTATTATTATTATTATTATTATTATTTTTATTATTATTTCAGAAGATATTTTACGAGTGAAGCTATTAGTAATTAAGTAGAGAATTCCATCGCGTTTCGGAAGACCCCAAACGTTACTGAATATCTTGTTTTATATAGTAGATGATTAAATTAAATTGCTTCAGGTGTAAGATTGGATCAAAATAATCACCAATTATACCAATTTAAGCTGTGCAAGAAAATATAAAAGTGCTAGAGAAGGTTGACCCAGTATTAGTAGAGCGTGTACATGTTAATATATGAAGATAATATTTCGTATCAATTTTAAGCCCATTTCGCACACAGAGTAAATATAAACTAGGCATACTTAATGTTTGTATTGACAAGTATTGCAGAAATTAAAAATGTATATAATATGTGTCACAAATGTATTCAATTCAATTCAGATTTAGTATGCAGATGCAACCCGCAACGCGAACGCAACCCGCCACACGCTATTTCCCACTTGTGCATAACTTGGAACGTTTCGTTTTAGAGCCATAAAACCATATTTTCATTTCCTGTAGGTAAAATAGTTTTGTTTGAACGTCTAATCTACAAGACTATTTTTAAACGTTTTAATCCAAATGTAACATTTAAGAGAAAGTTATTCCACTCCTTATTTGCATTTGTGTACGTGAAAAGGGTATTATTAAAAATAGCCATAATAAATGTAATAATAATTTTAGTACGTATACTATATTAGTTTTTACGAGAGTTCCTAGTGATAACGTCTTTTGTTCACTTAACATTACACCAAAATATAAACGTACTGGAGACTATTATTTGAAGACCTCGGGGGTAAAAACATGGTATGCCCCATTACTTACGTTTTGAGAAAACATAGAGTAAAGACATTGCATTCTACACTTAGAGATAAAGAACATTGATTTACGAATATCACTGCCATCTTGCAGTGAATCTTTAAAATAAAAATCGAACATTTTGACACATCTATGAGGCGTCGAAATACAATAATATTTCAATTTCAACAGAAATGAGGCACTGCATGTTCTTGCCCCAAGGTCTTTATTTGAATTCTCAAGGACTTTGCTGTGTTGACAGTTGAGGTTACGAGACCAGTTTCTGTCGCATTTCTCAGCCATGCGGGAGAGGGCAGAAACTCAATGCTCCCCCAATTGGTATACCCACTGATATTAATTAAAAATAATGTGCTAAAATAATACAAAAAAGAATCAATTATTATTTTAAAAAGTTGATCTTACGCGCTCAAAATACTTCTATTAAAACTTTAAATATTCAAAAATATAACTTAAATCTAAATATAAGACGTTTTCAGTATCCTTTCATGTACACAAACGTGGGAAATTTTCGCACAGGTTCTGCTAGTAATATTTAAAATATGAAGTGTTCATTTCTATTCAGTGGTTTCTTATTTTCCATTCTAAATAGTTTTCTTTGTGTTTAAAATGTGACTTTTCTGAGGAAATACTAATGTTACAATTTGAACATACCTTTTTACTTTCCCGTATACGTACGTATACACGGAGTGATATACGTAGTATAGGGAAGTTATGTAATGCTGCGCGAAAAAATGGCCAATTTTCGGCGGAAAAAAAATTAATTGCCGGGCCGTGAAAACGAATAAGTGGATAAAACCAGTTGCTAAACTAAGAAAAAAAATCCTCTATCTCGTGGTGTGGTCAAAATCCATGACTTGTTGCTTCTTTATACTTAAAAATCGATTGACGGCATTCCGTCCGTCTGTCCGTCTATCCGTCTATCCGTGTGTCCGTCTGTGGTCAACGCTAGCGCCTAAACCGTTCGGTCGATTTTCTTCAAATTGATATTCCCCAGTCGATCTGATTCTAGTCAAAGCTTTGTGATTTTGAAAAAAGTTTCTTTAAAATTTGGGGGTACTTTATATAAAAGCCCCCCGGGGATTTTCAACATTTTCTCAAAAACGGCTCCAAATTTTTTCTTTAAATTTCTTGTATGAATAGAGGAAAATACACTTTTAACATGGCATAGGTCCGATTTTCACGTACAGCTCTGAATTTTTGAAAATTGTGAAAGTTTGAATTTTTTTCGGCGTCTTTCTCCAACTACAAAATTGAAGATAGAGATTTTTTCTTCAAATAAAATTTGTTCTGCATATTGAGTTCTTTAATAAAGGTCATGTAAAAGTTTTTCACAATTTTGGTAGTTTTTGTGCAATATTGCGTGCAATATGTGCAATTTTAAAAAATTACAAAAACAAAATTTTCTCAAAAACGGCTCCAAATTTTTTCTTTAAACTTTTGGTAGGGATAGTGGTAAATGTACTCTATCAATGACATACAAGCCATTCTGGTCTATCGGTTGGTTTTTTCAAAAATTACCAAAATGTAAATTTTTTTACTTGTCTCTCACGTCGTTAATATTTACATTATCGGCGATTTTTTTACATTATTATATTTACGAGTATATATGCTTTAAATAATGTCAAGTAAAGTTTCTCGAAAACACTACCGTTTTCTGTGAAAAGTAGCTCAAATTTCGGCATTTTCAGAAATGCTCAAACGTCATTTTCTCGTATATGGCTGCAATTTTTTTCTTGAAACTTTTGTAACGGATAGTGCTAATTACACTCATTAGTATAGCGTGAAGTTTATTTTGAGTTTTTTTGGTTTTTTCAAAAATTATAAAAATGTAAATTTTTTGAAAGATCTCTCACATCTTTAATATGCACATTATCCGCAATTTGTAAAGATGATTATATTTGTGAGTGTAAGTGCTTCAAATAACTTCAAATAAAGTATTTTGAAAACTCAAAAATTTTCTGTGAAAATGAGCTTCAAATTTCGCATTTTTAGTAGTGCTAAAACGCCATTTTCTCTTAAACGGCACATAATTTTTAAAAGAAAATTGCCATATACGGCTAGTTCTTAATGAAATATGCTCATCAAAAACAGACCTTCAAATAAGATCATGTTGAATTTTTAGGAATATGAGTAGTATTTCTCTAATTTCCTGACAAACATCGCCCGCTCAGAATTCACTGCACTTCGTTTTCGTAGTTTTTTACAACTATAATAATGAAAATACAATTTTTTCTGAATTAAATGTATTTATCAAAACTACATCTGCAAATAATGGTATGCTTAATTTTTTCAAAATACGAATAGTTTTTCTACAATTTCGTGACAATGCATAATGCTCCATTTTACTGCGTGTCAGACAGCTGGATGCGTCGTAAATTAGGATTTGCAATTTTGTATATTATTTCTTTGTTCGTTTCTTACATTCAACCTTTGTTATACATTCACATATTAATCTTTTAAAAATTATTTATTTGAAATATTTGAAATAAAAATGACTAGCTCTCAGAATATCGACAATGCAGGGAACCCAACAATGAAATTTGGTTTCAAGCTCGCGAATTTCTGTGAATCAAGTTTCATTGTTGTGATTTGATGTAGCTGTATGAAAAGGAGTTATAATTGTCAATTAATATTGATATTTGCATGAAAATATTTAGTTTTTCGCACCAAATGCTCTATCATTTGTTGTAAGTAGAGTATTTTTACATGGTCTGAGATTACTCATCTCTAATCATGGCCCTACGAAAAGCATTTCTGTATTGTCCGTGGTATGAGGCTTATTTTTCAATTAAAAATTTACAAAACTTTAGTATTCTATTTTTATGCAGTTGTAGAATTCACATAGTTCTGACAACACTGCGATGGATAACAATGAGTTGTTCGCCTTTTGATTGAATTAGATGTTTTAGAATAATAGCTAAGATGTTAGTAGTGCAGAAAGTGCAATATTTCAATACTACGTATCTGTTTCCAATGACGCGGGAAAGTATGTGCCGTTGTAGCACCACTAATTTCTAAATAACTTACGTGTAGTGAACACCCTTTATGCCGACCACCTCCATTTGCATCTAGAGGTGGTCGTCTAAAGGGATGGTCGTCATGAAGGGGTTTCACGTATCAAGTATACATTTTGACATTGCCCGTAAATATATACTTACATATACTATTTCTTTATGAGTTTATTAAATAATATATTCAATAACATGAAATTTAACACGAAATTTATTAAAAAATAAACAAAACTATTCTACATATCAACTCGTACATTATTCTTTATTTGTCTTGAACATAACACCTGATATATCTGTCGGTTTGAATTTCTTCACACATTCAGCCATAATCATATTTTCATATTCTTTTTCAATCTCACCAAACAAATGTATTAACTTGTCATTTTTCAATTAATTTGTCAAGGAACCTATACCAGGGCTCATCACGTTTTTGCTCCGTAGAGCCACGAACGATTGCTCCCATTTCTCAGCGGGCGGCGTGGCCCGGCCGGAGCTATGAGAAATTAAAGTGTCAAACGCCGGGTATGAGAAATGCAACGGCGGCGCTTAGCACTCCACACTGACGTGATTTTGTTCATAGACACCCGTGTTCTTTCTGCACATGGTAAAACAACAATTAACATGCGGATAGTTGGACACCTTCACTGACATAACGCTAATTAAACCAATAATTCGGGTAAGGAAATAATTTTCAGCAAATACCAGAGAGAAAGGTTGCGAGAGTAATAATTACTGAATGTTGAATTGTCAACAATCATGTAAATATTTATCTAAGAGTTATAATTCCATCAAAATACCATAAAGTATCTAGTATTACTATTAAGAGATCGTTCATAATAATTGTTTCTACATTTTTAAAAGCTTTTTTTTTCTCGCACAGAGCGTTCAATATTTGGCCCAAATGATTGAGCACAACTTAACTCCAAGATATTTGTCAATTTGTGATCTGTGAATGAGCTTCTCAATTTCGATGTACAAATTTTCATACTGGAAAAAAGTGCTCACAAATATATGTAGATTTAAATATACTTAATATTTGGGCAGCATGGTTGTAGAACCTAGGAAACTCTCTGGAAAATGTTTTTGTTAAAATGAAGTACTTGTGCGGGAGTTTGTCTTTCAAATCTATATCATTTTGCAGATCTAATATTTCCAAATGTAAATAGGATTTGTGCTGTCAACATCGGAACTGGTACAGCAAAAACTGTGAAATCTAATTCCATGTCAGAAATTTCATGAAATTTATTTTCAAATTATACGATCTTCATAGGTGTATTTGTCGTACTTAGCTGCATGATTCATCGTGTAATGACTCTTTATATTAATCTAATACTGAAGAGTGCAACAGGTAATAATAAAAGTTCAACTTGAAGCCTATCACTTTTTCCATGACATTCTTCATCGTTATCAACAGAGCTAACTTCCGAAACCGTCATCCCAAGTTTCATTATCATTGAAACAGTCGGCCCGCTCGTCTATATTATTAATGTCAACATCAATAATGCAGACTTTAATCAAACCCTCGATGACCTTACTGCTGTCATGCACCGTTGTTTCAAGCACCAGCGCTTCCATATCCGCAGTTTACAAAACAATTTCTGATTGTTTAGGCTTCACTTCATTCAAAGCACATTTCACCCAACCCACAGCATCCTAATCTAGATTTTGCTAATTCATGAACTGTTGTGGCATCATCCATTATAGCAACTAATGGTCACAATAGTTTTTTTCTTAAACAAGATTTTGAATCTAAGAATTACTTCCTCATCCATGGGTTGCAGACAAGATGTATTTGGCGGAAAGAAGTTTATATCTACTTTTGAAGGTTTCTCTTGTCACAATAACACGGAACATTATCGACGAACAGTAAAATATTCCTGTTAGCGTGTTGCATTTTCCTGTTCAGTTTGTGCAGCCATGAACAAAGCTTTCGCACGTCGTCCATGCCTTTTTGTTTGCGTGACGTTTCTCAACGTAGTGCCGTCATTTTTGAATCATCGTAGACGCAGAGATGTGTGATTGCTTCCTTTCCCCGAACATACTGACGCATAAGGCAATTGTTAGTCTCTTTCTCTAATTTACCAGCCGTGCATTAGCCCCACTGCAAGCGTTCTGTCCGGTATTACTTTAAATAGAAGGCCCGTTTCATCCATGTTGTAGATAATATACGGAGTGTTTAGATTATTTTACATTCTTAACTTCAGGTGGAATCATATTTTAATGGAATAACGTAGACCCAATTCCTGAAATAATTACTTTGGACGTCATGTTAAGTGTATTAGCATCCCATTATTCTTTTTTTTAAATGAGCCCGCTATGCTATTTGTGGAATATAAATGTGTGGAGTACACAATCTGTTTTCTTTGTCATCATTTTGTAATTTATTGCAATATACTGGTTTCGAATTATTAATTTCTTTACTCGTTAATAATGTTCTTCTCCTACAGTACATGGAAGCTGTAATCTCAGCGCGTAATTGTAGGCTAGTCTGCGGCAAAAAACGAGACTTCAATACCAGAGCCCAGATTGTGCAAATTCGTGGAGGTCGACCTTTCATTCTGTGTCGCAGCCAGGGCACAGACCGCGTCGTTCTCTCTTCGAGGCAGTCTTCTATAGGTTTGGAAGGTCGCCGAGGCTGGCGCGGGCAGATAAAAAATTAAGGTCTGCCAAGCGGTGGAGCGGAAGCCAGGCGCCCTTTCTCGCATGCGTTATCGTATATTTAGCGCGCACCGCTTAATATTCCTCGTGATCCGATGCGGGAGAACAGCGCTCCCGGGAATTCTGGCGCTCGAAGCTCCATCTCAAGGGGGCGCCGCAGATCATGACACTCCCCCCCTCCGTAAACACTCCCCCCCCAAGGTCGCCCTGTGAACTCACAGTGGCACAGTTTAAATGAAAGCTGTGTTGAAGAACGTTCCAAACATTTCTTTGGAAGTAAAAGTGCACAATATCAGATTGACCACTTCTGCAGGATGGGGAGTTCAAGAAGGTGGTGTCTCCTGAATGAAAGTGAACGTAGTGATTTACGTTATATTTCGATTTTCCTGTAGTGGCCGACGGAATTGAGTCATCGTTACACCTTATGTCTTATAAAATTAATCTTTGTAATTTATTCGCAACGGGTATTGTGGCCCCAGAAATGTGCCTACCATGTTAAAAGGATTAGTTTTACAAGACAGGTGTAACCATAACCTAATGTTATCGGCCACTATAGAAAAATTGAAGTGTAGACTGTTTTATGTGCGTTATTAATGTACTCTAGTCAGAATTCCTAAGTCCTATTGGAAGATAAATGAAATTGAAACGCATGTGTAAGAATATCCGTTATATAAAAATGAACGCAGTGCCCTTCATATCTGAGGTATGTACCTATTTGGAACTAGTATATTCTTCTCTTTCTTCCCGTACAGTGAGTATTTCCAGCCGACATCGCTCCCCAAAGGAAAAAAGTAACAATTTTTATTCAGCAACAATTGTTCACGCGCCTTCCCTAATACCACAAGCAGTGTGGTGGGTAGCAGGCCAGATTCGTCGTTCTCGGGTCCTATATCACAGAAATGATGTGATTTTCGAGATAGGGAGAAAAATTGTTTAAAAATGTCAATATTATACAAAATAACAAAATTACCAAAATTTTACGAAAACTACATGTATTTTCAAAAATTGAACATGACCTAATTTCAAGATATTCAATGATGTAGTTGTAGGAAGACCCCCAAAATTTTGAATTTTTGCAATCTTCGAAAAATCTGGGAGTTCAACGAACATGAGAACTGCACCATTCTCTTAAGAGTCCTTTATCCGTGGACATAGTGTGGCGGCATATAGCAGTGCCTTAAGAAATTTACAACGAAAGCTTCTTTTTCGTACTCTCTGGCATGCACACGTGCGCATACCCTGCTCGCCTCGGCACCCAGCCGCGCCCCACCCCACCCGTTGTTCTTTGCTGTCAGGGTCCCATCCCTCCAACTTCGCCGGCCGGGTGAGAATTTATGACCACTCGTCGTCAAAGGCCACTCGACGGACCCACTTCACTGAGTTCACCTTTTGTGTCCTTCCCTCGCCGATCTCTGGGCGCGTTTCTCGCTTCCACACCTGTCGCGCTAATTCAAGAACGTTTGAACCATTTGCCATGCAATGATTGCTCTCAGGGGATGCCACCCCCACCCCCCGAGGAATGCGGCTGCATTTCGGTAAACAGAGATAGCGTTTCGGTAGAGAGAGATACTTTAGAAAATTTTCCACGAATCTCGGACCGCGATTCGTCAAAATTATTTCTGCGACGCAGTAAGGTCCGACCAATGATAGGTTTCCCAAAGTAGGTCAGCGAGCCCAGGATGAACTTCGGAGGGGGAAGATCCGGAGAGGGACGGATTCCCAAAATCAGGAGAAAAAAAAGAAAAACACTAGGGAAGTAGTCGTGAGGGAGAACACACGAGAGCATCGGCCGCGAAAGAAACACTGGTGAAGTAGTCGCGAACGGGTAAACGCGAGGGCAGCGGCCGCGAAACACTTAGAAGTGAATTACGAGAGAGCGCTTCATGCTTGGTCGTGGAAGCCGTGGACCAGTTCTTTTTTTTGGTTCGGGTATTCGAAGTAGTGATAATTCTAATTCGAGCGAACGAGCCGCGAATACCATGATCCAGCCTCCGGTCCGCGCCAGCAATTAATGCTCCCGTATCGCGCGTCCGAGCCGTAGTGAGAAACGAACCAGGACCTCGTCCAGCGTCTTGGTGGCGAGGTGGAAAGGAGACCTTCGCGACATTGGGGCATACAGTGGCCGCGAGAAGGCGTCCGCTCTCCCGTTTCAACATTGCAGCTTACCGGACAACGCTACTGGAAGACGCCGAGGCCATCGACAGCAACGGGGACACCCCAGCCCACGCCTACGCAACAGATAAGACTTTTAACGCACGCCCGCGCTTTGGGGCGTCCCGCATCGAGACGAGACGGCAAATATCACCGAAATTCTTAAGTGTTTTATCTTTCTATGTTTTTTAGAGTTAAGTGGTGCCGCGCAATGCATTTTTTTATTTATTATTATTGTAACAGAAGTGTAATTAACTTTCTTTTCTCTTATTTTGCTTTTACCGAGCTCGATAGGTAGGGTGTAATCCCACCTCATGGAATTTTCATGTAACCTTCCCCGGCCGTAGGTCGGGAATAAATGTAATAATTTTGTTTCACTGCCCAATTACGGCTAATCATTTCCAAAGTAGTCGTTGCTCCTGCACCTCACTTCCACTTCCACGCGAGGAACTCGCGTCTATGCTCTACCGCCCGGCTAGCC